>PVKA01018252.1:0-44224 GCA_004027165.1 Ctenomys sociabilis
GGCCTGTGGCTCTGCAGTCACCATCGTGGCACCTCGCTGAGAGAGAGGAGTTCCTGAAGGCCTTGAAGCTTCCTCCCTATGGCCTGGCCAGTTGCACTGCATATGTGCTCTCTCCTGGGTTGGCTTCAGTCTCAGTCCACACCACTCCTTAGAGCTTCCCTGTTCCTGGCACCTCTAACCTCCTGGGGTCTCCATTGCAACTTTGGGTCATTTCTACAGCTTCACACGGGGCTCCGGCCCTGGCCTTGCTGACTTGCCTTGAAATCTATTAGAGTGTCTCCCGAGTCACAGACCTTCCCTTCTCCAAGCTAATAAAAATAGTATGGCATGGGCTACAGCAAGCCTGCGAGCCCTGGGGGCAGGATCAGAGGTACCACGTTCGAGCCTGCAGCAGGTCTGACTTCCTGCACGAGTGACCGCAATGAAATGTACTCCAGGGGCTAATTCCCTCAGTGGACTTTGTAAACAGGGATCCTAGGAAAATTTTATCAAATAGAACACATATTTTTGTACTTTTGAGCCTAATATAAGTGGTATCTTCCTGATTTCTGAAGTATCCTCCTGATTTCCGAGCATCTTCAATGTTACTTTCTTCTTGAATTTGTACAGAGTAATCAGTTTATGTTAACACTAATCTCTTCAGCAGATCCACCTCCTTTAGCCCCAGTTTAGCACAGGGGTTCTTCATAGTCAAAATGTAAGATTTTCAAATATGTCTATTGTGTTTCTCCTTCACACCAGTTCTCACATAAATTTTGCTAAAATCAGTCAAGAGTAACTGCATCATAGCTTGAATGTTGTGCTTTTTTGAAATTTCCTTCACTAGATAAATTAATCGACTCATCTTAATTTCAGTCACTGGTGAAGTCTCAGAACACAGACAAAAGGCAGAAATGGTTTTGCCCAAGTACAACACGTATCACCTCTCATCCAGCTGCCAGTGATGTGCGTGGTCCCCTCTGGAGTCACCTAAGCAGACCTTTACTGTCCACTCTGCTATTGAAATTCTGGTCTTGTGAGCTCCAAGAATTACCTGAAAATAGGTTTACAGAATTCTAGAGCTATCATATCCCATATTTCTGAACTTTTCTAAATTCCTCTCACAAACCAGTTCCAAAGTCTTCTAATCTACATGGTATATAGGCAAAATAACAAGTCTACCTCTCAGATACCAAATTTATTTATCATTTTTGTGTCCTTTTTTTTTTTCTTTTGACAGGCTGGCTTTGCGCTTACCTTGTAACCTAGGCTGGTCTCAAACTCCATGATCCTCCTGCCCCTGTCCGTCAGTATTGGGATCATAGGCAAGTGCCAGGGGGCCTGCCTGCCTTCTTCCTTTCCTTCCTTCCTCCCTCCCTTCCTTCCTTCCTTCCTTCCTTCCTTCCTTCCTTCCTTCCTTCCTTCCTTCCTTCCTTCCTTCTTTCTTTCTTCCTTTCTTTCTTGACATTTTGGTTGCTAGACACAATATCTTGCATCAAAGCTTCTAAAAGACAGATTTAACTTAGCACACACTTTTAATTGTTTCTTTTTAAACAGGGTCAGCTGACTCCAAAGTGGCAATTTCATGCTGGAAGATCTTGGTGAACAAAGTTTCTTAGTTCAGTGAGGACAGAAATCAAAACAAAGGAATAATGCTAGAAAAGGAGTGGTGAGGGGCCGGGAATGCACCCCGAGCCCACACCACCACACCCACAGTGTGTTCCTCCAAATTCTAGGGTACATTCACAAAGAAGTCGGTGTTCCACTGATCCTCAGGTCTGTTTCGTTGCCAATACCATGTTAATTTTATCACAGTAGCTTTGTAGTATAATTTCAAGTCAGGAATTGTGATGACTCCTGTCCTGTCTTTATTGACCAAGACTGGCTTTGCTATTCTAGATCATTTGTGGTTCCAAATAAATTTTAGGAACAATTTCTCTAGTCTGGGAGGTATGTTAGTGGCAGTTTGATAGGGATTTCATTAAATCTGTACAGCAATTTTTGGAGTATGGTCATCTTCATGATGTTGGTTCTTCCTATCCAGGAGCATGGAATATCTTTCCATTTTCTGAAATCCTCTATAATCTCTTTTCTCAGGGTGTTGTAATTTTCTGTGAAAAGATCTTTGGCTTCCTTGTTAATTGAATTCCAAGGTATTTCATTTTCCACAGTGCTATTGTAAAAGGTATTGTTTCTATTGTTTCCCTTTCAGCCGGGCGTGGTGGCGCTGACCTGTGATCCCAGCACTCGGGAGGCTGATGCAGGAGGATTGTTATGAGTTCGAGACCAGCCTGAGCTACAAAATGAGCTTAAGGCGAGCCTGAGCTGCATAGTGAGACCCTGTCAGTGTGCTTGTTATCTGTGTAGAGGAATGTTATTGACTTTGAGTATTGATTTTGTATCCTGCTATGCTACTGAATTTCTGTATCAGTTCTAGTAGTTTTTTGGTGGAATTTTTGGGGTCTTCCAAGTAAAGTATCATGTCATCTGCAAATAGTGATAATTTAATTTCTTATTTTGTGTTGTCATAGATGGCTTTTATCAAGTTAAGATAGAGTCCATCTATTCCAATTTTCTGTAGGACTTTGAATATGAATGAATGTTGGACTTTGTCAAAAACTTTCTCTGCATAAATTGAGATGATCATGTGATTTTTAGATTTCAGTCTATTAACATAGCGTATTATTTATAGATTTTTCAAATATATCTACACTCTCTTCATTCACTGATTAGAGACATCTGCTATAATAATATCTGTAAGTATAATACCATGTATGTACCTTGTACGACACTAAAATATTACGAAAACATTTTGCAATGTTTTAATTTATCGAATCTGTCCTGTTAATTTGTCTTGAAACTGTCTCATTGTTATTTGTTCTTCAATAAAAAAATAATAATAATAAAGTAAAAATAAAAAATGAAATATATGTTTGTATGTATAGATTTATTTCTCTAATTTTTACATAACTTAATTGGATATTTCTTTTTTATTTTTTTTATTTTATTGAAGTACAAGTATAAATGAGATAGTTTTAAGATACCTTAACAGGGTGGATTCAATAAATAAATACATTGCAAACTGTTTTCATAATGTTTTGGTATCATACAAGGTGCATACACGACAGACATTATTATAGCAGATGTCTCATCAGTAAATTAAGAGAGTGTAGCTGTTTATGTATCTTATTTTTATACATGAATTATATCAAAGATTCAATAATTAATACTTTCTACCTTGTTACTTTCCCAGTGGTTGTCCATAGTACTAGAAGCTGACATAATATCCTGTCCAACTACCATTAGTGCAAATCTTGCCTCTCGTAGGATTATGTAGAAGCACAGAGTAGCTATCCCAACTGTACTGCCCACACACACACATCATGAGTTTTCCTTTCTATAGCCCTTTTTTTGTCTAGACCTATCAAAGATGGGCACTCCATTGTCATTCAACCAATTTAGGCGTCTGAACTCGGCAACACAATCCAACACAGTCCAGCATTCCACAACAATAGTGAGTTATCTGAAGAAGTTGTTGACCGTAGCCATTTACAGCTCAACTTATTATTATGGCCTGTGTTGTATATCTCATTTTTATACTTTTCTGCGGGATGGTCAAGACCTAGATAGAGCATTAATTTGATATTTCTACTGAATTTTGTTTTCTTCCTACTGAATTTTGAATGAGCTTTGTGTTTCATTGGTTTGACAATTTGCCATCATATATAACTTGACTTGTCTAAATTTGTAATACTGAAGTAAGGAAACTGATACTCTTCCTATAAACTTTAATAGGCATTTTAGTCATCTTTGGACGTGTTCTCTTACAGAATTTCCATTATGAAGCAGACTTGACCAATAACTACTACTTTGTTTTAGTTGAACAGTGATTCAAATGAAGTGTGTTGAAGCAGAATATTCAGCTTTGTAAGTCAATCTGAGAAAAATAAAGCTATATGGCATTTAACACTTTTGTGATAGAAGAGAGACAACGGTATCAGTAAAATTTTCAGCCTGTGCTTACTATTGCATTATGTAGCTTCTAGAAATTAGAAAGTAAGTCATTATAGTGGGATCATGTCATCATACACTCTTCATTATATTGCCCACAAAGTAAAAAATGGCTTTTAAAATGTATGTCAGTTGGGATTTAAATAGTCAAATAAAAATTTCAAATGCTTGAATTTTGGTAACAGATCCAGTTCAACCTTTCTCAAGTGGACCCTTGGCAGCATGTTAATGCTCGTTCATCTACTAAATAAAGGCAAAGTGTCAGAGTGGAAAAGAAACAAAACAAAACAAAACAAATTGCAGCGGGCTTTGATATTATGTTATGCAAATGACAAAATTTGCACTCTTGAGAATTCTGCTCATATGCATTGCTTGTACATCCATTTCAAAGTAATTTCTATTAACACTGACCTAAACTAGCAAATTGTTTGAAACACTATATAAAATTTTATCGTTTATCTCATTGTAGTGATCTAATTTATGAAGGACTGCTATATCATACTCTTTTTATTCTCTATTCATTTTTGATTGTGTGAAATAGGAGGCTTTTTTGTTCCTAAATTATACCTAAACTCATTTTTTTTTTTCTGATTTCATTGCTTCTGTCCTCTTTAATGAAAACGTGACAATCATATAAGTAGACATGGTCTAATCTTGGCTGAAACCTGACATTTTCAAAGTAAAAGTTTCATAAGAGATATACATTGAAATGTTAGTAATGTCTACATTTATAACCTACCAAGCTCTTCTTTGAGGCCATGGTAGTCTAGCACACAGTTTTCAACAACCAAAGTGAAGAGCAGGACTAATTTCTTCAAACAGAGGTAGCCATATTCTAGAGAATGCTTTCCGGTTACTGAAAGCCCCATGAAAATGAATTATGTGAAGTGGAATTTTGTCTTTAAAAACGAATGTCATGAACCACTTGCAGAGTTAAAGTACACTCATGTTGGCTCTGTTAGGATGAAAAGTCATAAGCAACTTGCCTGCTTTGGACAAGCAGGAACAGAAAGACCAACATATGAAAAGCAAAGCAGAAAAATTGGAAACATTTGTTACGGAGAAAAATTAGCCTCTAAATTCAACTGCAGAAAGAATAAACTTTTTATTCTTTATTTCTTTCCAAAAATCTATAAGTTTCAGAAATACAAAATTAAAAAGTAAATTTATTTTATTTATTTATTTCACTCTTATTTTCTACATTCCTGAATATAGTATCTGTCTTCATATCAATCGCTATTCCTAAGTTTCATGCGTGAGGCTTCAGGCCTCTTGTGTTTTTTCCGTTGGCTTCTGATTTGTCCTTCACTATTCTCAGATCTCATTTATGTCGCCTTTCCACATTTGCAACTTTTTTTTCTCATTTCTTTCTTGGAATCATAAAATATTTGGACTTAGAATAAACTATAATTTTAATCTATGCACAAATCAGAGAGCTTGATTTCGTCGTTATTTTGTGAAATGCATTTATTCTTTTAAAGACAGGAAGTAAGTCAGTCAGAGATGGAGCAGTGGGGGAGGAAAAGAAGGGAAAGGACGAGCGGAAGAGGTAAGGCGCATCAGCACCCAAGTCAGCGCCGCACAGCGAGTGCAAAGGGCGCGGACTGCGCACAGGAGTGAAAGAGAAGGAGGGGGTCGAAGACGGCCCGAGGTAGGCAGAGGGAACGGCGTGGGGCAGGAGCGACGACGGGACGTGCATGGGCGGAATGTCCCCGCGGAATGAGGTGCACTAATGAGCAAGTCCCTTCCACGACCGGCTGGCACTGGAGTTCGCCATCCTCTGGCCATGTGCTGCCAGAGGAAGCACTGCGGGAATGACCGGCAAGCTCGCCGAATTTGTTTTCCTCTCTTTGCGGACTGTTCTGTGTTTTTCCTTAATTTGTAAAGTAATTTTAAAATTTTAGGACAGTTTTATACTAAGAGTCAATTGACGTCATGTAGTTCCTTTGCTATGTGCTATATAATCACCTACCATACATTGCTTCTAGTCCAGCTTCTTACCTCCACATCAACTAAAATGTGATAATCTCCGTTATCTTCTTTGGAATTCTTCTTTTTCTTCTTCTCATTATTATTATTAATGTATTTGGTTGTTGCAGGGTATCACTACACAGTTCCGACTCAGTGATCTTCTGCTTTCAGCCCGTCCCCAGCGCTGGGATTACAGGCGTGGGCCACCACGCTCAGTCTTGTATATCCATTTTAGGTTAATGTTTTCTTCACTTCCCTACTTAACTTACAATGGAAGAAGAATAATAAAGGACCAACTGGTCAGAAACTGAGGTTATTTTCATAAAGTATGCCATATTAGATTTTTTTCTGGATATCATGACATCTAAAGTTCTATGCCTACATTATCCATTAAATTCTTCTGCATTTATGCATCATAGGTTATATGCATTCTAAAAGGAATGGAAGGAACTAGAAACTGAAAGCCAAATTTTATTTCTGGGAAATACCACACTATTTTCAAAATAATAATTATTTTCTTTTCACAAAAATTCCTTCTTTCTTTTCATTCAAGAGTTGAGCCCTGAAAAGAGACTATATTAAGTTCATCTATGCAATGAGCCTTTACTTTGCTGATTCTTTGGAGGATTTCACATAGAAGTCAATTTGAAACATTTTGTTTTTTAATCTTTTATGTATTTATTTATTCATCACAGGGTTTCACTATGCAGTTCAGACTCCTGGTGATTTTCCTGTCTCAGCTTCCCCAGCACGGGGATTACAGGAGTGCACCGCCACGCCTGGCTTCAGTGGCCACCAGCTTGGACCAAGGCCAGCATGGCATGTGGTACTGGGGATCGAACTCAGGCAAAACTTTTTATTTCTTTTTTTCTGGCAAAACTTTTTAATTCCCTAATAAAGAAAGGCATGTTTTGTTAAACACATGCAGAAAACAATTTTAAAAGAAAATAGCTGATATCACCAACATCTCACTTATTTTTTTCTAATTAATTGTATGTGAGATAAAATGGCATGTCAGATAAGAAAAAGACAAATATAATTTGAAAGAAATGTAAATATATTTTATTTCTTTGTATTTTTGTTTGTTTTTAGAATAATTATGACTCTTGAACAGAGAACCTATAGGAAACACAAGTTTCCATTTATCCATAAATTTTTCTCTTGTATTCAACATTCATACACTCTTTTAAAAACCAGAGTTTTTGTAATGCAAGACAAAACATAAAGCTTTATGTTTTCAGGTGGTGTTTCTGGAATACTGAATATTTAGAAGGATGTTTGTGGAACCTGAGCATATAAGGGAAGCTGAGTGAGCGTCCATGGACGACAACATCTGGAAAGGGCTATTGGCTGCTTTTCTATGCAATTGCCTGTCACCAAGATCTGCACAGTGGCTCTAGGGACAACAGTAGGGATGGCCACCTTTACATGGATCTTTGAGATGGAAGCAAAGAAAACAGCTACAGACACTCTGATTGAACAGCATTCTGTGATATTTAGAACTGCGTAAGTCCTAGATTTACAGATATTACAATGCACAAGGATATATTCTGAGAATGACAAATAGTAGTTTCTTGCCAGTACTGTTAATAAGATTAAAATAATATAAAGTAAAATAGTTTAAATGTGTTTTAAAATGTAGGAATTTTTGCAGCAAAAATTTACCTGGCCCCTTCTTGTTGTTTTTGTAGCAGAGATCAAACTCAGAAGTTTGCACTTGCCAGGTAGAAATTTATGTTCCTGATTTTAGAGTGAAAGCTTTCAGTTTTTTACCATTTAGTAAGTTTTTGACTGTTGGTTTGTCATAAGTGGCATATATCAGTTTAAGATAAAGGCCATTTATTTTAATGTTCTATAGGGTTTTAACAGGAATGAGTGTTAGACTTTAACAAATGCTTTTTCTTTGCCTCTTGAGAAGATTATACAATATTTGTCATGGTTCTGTTGTGTTGGTGTGTTACATACATTGATGTGTATGCTGAGCCATTTCTGCATCCCCAGGATGACTTCTTCTTGATTATAATAATATAATCTTCTTGATTATTTGCTGCATTCTGTTAACAAGTATCCTATTGGGGATTTTGCATTTTGTTCATTAGGAAGATAATTATGTTTTTTAGTTGGGTCCTTCTCTGGTTTTGGTATCAGAATAATACTTGCTTCTATCAATGACTTTGGGAGCATAGTTTCCTTTTCAATTTCATAAAATGCTTTGAGTACTAACAGAGTTAGAGCTTTAAATATCGTGTAGAATTCAACAATGGATCCTGTGTGACCTGTGATTTTCCCTTCTTGATACATTTTTAATTATGTTTTTATTTCATTGATGGATATTGAGTTACTTAGATTTTTAAATAGTCTTGACTCAAGGTTGGCAATTCATATATACCTAGATATGTGCTCATGTCATCTGTGTTTTCCATCTTATTAAAGCTAAACCCCCCAATGTCACAGATAGAAATATCAACCAGACAAGAAATTAACAAAGAAATACTAGATCTGAATCAAATCTATGAACAAAAGGGCTGAATAGATGTTGATTGTTCCAACAGATAGCATCAGATTACCCATTTTTCTCAGGTGGGCATGAGATTTTTGCCAAAATAGAGCACATACTAGCCAGTAGAACAACCTTAAATGCAATTGAATTGAAATTGCATTGTACATATTAGCGGAATTTACTGCTACTAATATAAAAATCAGTGGCAAAAGAAACCACAAAAACTATAGAAATACAGGGAATTTAAATACCCTACCAAAGTCCAGGCATGGTGGTGCACGCCTGTAATCCCAGCACTGGGAAGGCTGAAAACAGGAAGATAACTATGAGTTTGAGCTGTGTAGAGAGACCCTGCACAACAAAGAAAGATGATGATGATGATGATAATAAAACCTTACTGAAAAACCAATGAACTGCAGATGAAAATAAAGAAAAATTAAATAGTATCAACAATTAAGGGATAACACTGGAACAACATTCCAGAATTTATTTTATTTTATTTTATTTTATTTTATTGAAGTACAAATGTCAATCAGAGAGTTTCAAGACACCTTAACCATACAGATTCGATAAATTAATACATGGCAAACTGTTTTCATAACGTTTTGGTATTGTACAAGGTGCATACATGATATTATATTTACAGATATTATTTTAGCAGATATCTCTTATCAGTGAATTAAGAGTGTAGCTGCTTACTTATCTTATTTTTTTATACCTGAATTATATCAAATATTCAATAATTATTTTCCTAGTGGATGACCGTAGTACTGGAAGCTGACATAATATCCTGTCCAACCACCATTAGTGCAGATCTTGCCTCTCATAGAATTATGTAGAAGCACAGCGTTATCTATCCCAACTCTACTGCCTATACACACACTTAATGATTTTTTTCTTTCTACACCTCTTCCTTTGTCTACACATAGGAGAACCTGTACTGCAACATCATGAAACTCAGGTGAGCTCCAAATTTTCTGAACAAGGAGATTATGGAGCCACAGAGGAAAGAGATTGAAGTTCTATAGTGTGCCTGGGGAGAGTCACATGAAGAGAAAACTTTCTCTCAAGCTCTCACGGAGAGCAAACTGGTCCAGCATTGGCCGTGACTCATCCACATGGATGACAGAGACAAAGGAACTACAGAATAATGTACAGGACTACAAGATAAACCCTGAGAGGACTTCACTGACCACATAGGAAATATAAAGTTCATGGGTTGGTATATAAGTCTTGATCTACCTAGGTCTTAACCATCCAACAGAAAAGTATAAAAATGAAGTATACATCGTGAGGCCATAATATTAAGCTGAGCTGTAAATGGCTATGGTCGACAATTTCTTTGAATAACTCACTATGGTTGTAGAATGCTAGACTGTGTTGGATTGTGGTGTCGAGTTCAAGCACCTAAGTTAGTTGAATGTCAATGGAACATTCCAGAATTTATGGAACACATGAAAGTAGTCCTAAGATGAAAATTTCTAGTGATGAATTCTCACAAAAAGGAAAACAGAAGGAACTCAAATGAACAACCTAATGTTGAACTACAAAATTCTGAAAAAGAATAAGGCAAGCTCAGAACATGGACAAGTGAGAAAATTATAAATATCAGAGTAGAAATTACAGTAATTGGGATTCAGAAAACAATACAAAGAATCAATGAATTGAAGAGATGGCTCTTTGAAATATTAAAATGGTAGACAAACTCTTAGCCAACCTTATCAAAAAAGAAAGAAAAGACTCAATTTCATGCATTTAGGAATTAAAAGGGTGAAACCAAAACAGACCCTGTACAAATTCAGAAAATCATCAATACGTACTTTGAGGACATGCAATCTGTCTCTGCTATTTTTATTTAATAACACCAGTACTGACTATGAGTAACTAAATCACTCATCATGGCTTTTTATTTATTTTATGGAAAAAATAAAACAAAGTTTTACATGAAAATCTGAAGTAACTAGATAGCATTCTTATTGGCTTCATTTCACTTTGGTATATT
Source organism: Ctenomys sociabilis (assembly GCA_004027165.1). Lineage (NCBI taxonomy): Eukaryota > Metazoa > Chordata > Mammalia > Rodentia > Ctenomyidae > Ctenomys > Ctenomys sociabilis. Next base: position 10,464 of record PVKA01018252.1, read on the forward strand.
GCTCATTCCCTGGAACCCTGCAATAAACAGACATACCAAGTAAGGTGCGAGCCCCAACCAGACTCAGGTTGCCATCAGTAAAACAGAGCCTTTGGTAAAGATACAGGGACATTGTAGTCATTAGCAGAAAGGTTTCAAACACTGTTTGAAATTCATATGACAGGACAGATGGCAAGAAAAACTCAGAAAATGTGTAAAGCCCTGACATCCTATTTAAAAGGGGAAAAGTTTAGTTTTGTCACAGAAGGATATTCCACTGTCACTTAAATACTGTAGATATATGAATTCAGCAAAATATTCCAATATAGTCCAGTAGACCATAATAGTAGTGGGTTGTTCCTACTGGCAATGGACTGGCAATGTCAGAAGTTGTTGACTTGAGCCTTTTACAGCTCACCATATTAGTATGGCTTTATATTTTATATCTCATTCTTATATTTTTCTGCTCAATTGTTAAGACTAAGATAAGCAAGACCTATATAAAGAGAAATGCAACCTTTGCATCTGGTAAGTTTAGTCAAATCCCTTCAAGGTTTATCATGAAACCCTGTATGGCACTTTGTAGATCCTTTGTCAGTGTCAGCCATGTGGATGAGTCAAGGCCATGGCTTGACCAATTTGCTCTCTGTGAAAGCCTGAAAGAATGTTTTCTCTTCATGTGACTCTCCTTAGGCACACTCTACATCATCGATCATATTTCTTTGTGGCTCCATAATCTCCTTGATCAGAAAATTCAAGACACAACTGAGTTATAGGATGTTATAGTACAGGTCCTCCTATGTCTTGAGTCTTCACTGACCTTGAAAGGCTAGGGCCAAAATGTTGGCTGTCTTTGCAGCCCTTCTTTTTCTCTAATTTTTGGTCTGCAAACTTAGATTGTTAACCCTCCAGAAGAGAAGCTTATTATTATTATTACCCTCCAACATAGGCTGTTGAGCTTAACCTCATTATCTGTCTATCAAACATCTTAGACATAACATGGAACAGGTATTTTCCATCAAGTATTGATATGTTAAACTTTAAATCCCTACAGAATATGAAGAAAAAAAATTTAAAAAACATTTTAAAAAATAGGAATAAACAATTTCATATTTTTACACAGAAATTTAAAAATCTAACTATATACAGCATTGTAGCAGGGCAGTCATACAAATAAAATGATCAGTTTTTATCTGTATATCCAAACTAGTTAGCATAGATATACAACTACTTTCTCTTAATGCAACAGATAGAAAGATTTGTTCTAATAGTATTTTTGGACAGGATATCAAATCTTCATCTTGAACTTGAATAGCTACCAAGACAACAATATGCAATGTATTAATTATTGAAACTGTCCTACTAATCAGTTTTGAAGCTGTCTCATTGCTATTTGTTTCTCAATAAAATAAAAAACAAAAATAAAAGGAGAAAAGTAAGAGGATGACTCTGAGGCCATACAACACAGGGTGTCCCTATGAGGGTCTTTTGCTTCATTAATTTTCAAAAGGAAACTAAAAATGAATAATTGAATAAGGCCTGACTTCATATTTTCTGCAGTACCAGGGATTGAACTCAGGACCTGTGCTTGCCAGGCAAGCTTTATTTTATTGAGCTATCTCCCCAGTCCAAGGCCTAACTTCAGATAAATGAAAATTAGGAAGATAGAGTATAAATTACAATAGGAAATTTTAAAAATCTGTATCTCTTCATGTGTACCAAGAAAACTCACAACACATGTAAGCACAAGCACACATTTCATCTTTATGTGTTTACATTCACCTAGTAAATCTGACCTTAGCATTTTAGTTGATCAGATATTAATACGATCATCTACTGATAAATTCATTCAATAAATTCTTTATAAGTTCCTACAGGATAGTAATTAATATTGTAAGGATAAATATTTCTTCTTTCCTTTAGCCTATCACTTAGTAGACAATGAAAAGACTGGACATATTGAAGATATGTATACATAAAAACACACACTTGCTGGAAAATAAGTGATTAAAAACAAAGCCACAAGGGATTAAAAAAGCATGTTGAAAGAGAAGAAGCAATTTTAGATAGGGTGGTTGATACTCACAAAGTAAATAATACAGGAATAGAGAGGAACCCAGCTAGATGAACATCATGGAAAACAGAACAAACAAAACAAACACCAGCAAATATTAAGTCTCAGCAGGACCCTGTTTCGTGTAACTGAGGAAGGAGTGGAGACTAATGTGGTACAACTGGATGGTCATAGAGGATTTTTCTGAGAAGTTATGTTTTAGGAACATGGAAAACCATGGTAGGTACTAGACACTGAGATATATGCTGGTACAATTATTTTTAGCTTTACAGTGGTATGAGAGTATATTCAAACTACTATCTATTATTATTTTCAGTCCGGTACTCAATAAATTGCAAAAGATATTTGACATAGTATCAAAAAGCAAGCTTTGCTTTATGGGATTTTGCTTCAGTACACATTATTACAAGTGCTTGCATGATTAAGGAAAATTCAATAAAGCCTTGATACTTGGTAGGTTGAAGTTATTTTAAATACATTTCTATAAAACAATCCTTTCTGTTTATGAAAAGTTTATTGGGGTATGACACAAGAAGCCCCATGTTTAAAATGTATTTCCTGACTACATTGTTGAAATTACATTTCATAGGTCTGGTTGATCATTTATCCATGGATCAATAGGCCAAATTACATGTATTTTACTATGAGTTTTTAAGGCTAGAGTTGTTTAAAAGAAAGTCAAATTCACAAAGGAATTTGACTATTACAGGACATAAATTTGTCCCATGAAGGAATATAGGAAAAGAGAGAGTATCTCTGTTTTTACCAATTTAATAAAATGTAAATTTAATATCAAATTCTGTCTCATGACAACCTAACACATCAGGTTTTTACCTAAAGGTTATCACTCCATAAATTAAAATGACACTGAAAATAATGAAATTCTAATTCACATCCAAGAGGGATTTTCTGTAATCAAGCTCTTTGCTGGCAATAAAATATTCAGTGAAGAAATAAAAATTCCACTGTTTTATGGAGAAAAAGCACAGGACATGAGAATTTATTATATGCTCTTATATCTGGGAAATTATAGAGATAATTTTCCACAAATTCTACTACAGATGGTAGAACTAAAACTCTTGGCATTATGATAGCTATGAGCAAAAAATGACGTGTTCACAGGGCCTAGAAACTGCAGACATATGAGCACGATGTTTACTTAGGTCATATCTGTAATTTTCTTCAGTTTAAATTGTATGAAAACAGATTTTAGAAAAAAGTATTTATAGAAGAACTTCATCACAGATGACAATAATATAATCTTTATCAAAAGACTTATGAGTTAGTGCATACAATTGCAATGAATTCATAAAGTCTTTTTAATATTAGGTTAAGATTAATTTAATTATAGTTGTTTCTACTTTATTATTGATTTTAGCTTGTACTGTCATAGCTTATAAACTTAGAAGTTTATTTATAAAAACACCTTCTGCTTGGTTTGAGGCAACCAGAACTTAGGCTATAATGGCATTAAATAGCTGTTTGGATCCCTATGGAGAAGCAAGTCTCAAGTTGACCTTCACGGACCTATTTAAGGAAAGCTATTATTGAACTGCTGTGTTTGATAAGGTGATCTAATTCCACAGGAATAGTAAAACTGAAGAAGAGGGTAATCATATTTGAAAAAGGGTAGGCTTATTCATTCAACAGAAATTAGAAAAGAGCAAAGCAATATTACAGAGGATGTTCTCATTTAGGACAAGGTGAAAAGGGCTTGAAAAAGGGACACCAGTTCAAAAGCCCCGAGAAGAAATATTTCATATGAATTTTTATGTAAACCAAGACCAGAATCACAATCTCTAAACTACACTCTTTGTGTAAGCAACTAGTCACTATTAAACAAGTAAATATTTTGTGCCATATTTAAGATTTCCTTTAGAAAAATAGGCATATGTAATTCATATACAACAGGTGAACTATAAAGTATTGAACAGCCAAGATCAGTGTGAGTTTCAATAATAAACAATGAATAAGTAAATTGAAGATTAATATAGTCATATTTTCTTCCTTAATTATAATTTACTTATACATTCAATTTGCAAACAGGGTAATGAGATGTCAGGAAATAAAGATATATAGTGAAAATAATTGCATAAACAGAAAAGAAAATACACAGCCTTTTCAAGTTTAAAAAATCTTAAAGTAGATCTTAAACTTAGTATGGTAGAAATTGTTCCAACCTTTTCAAGAACTTTTTTTTTCACAGGTGTGGAAACATCCAAGTACATGTTATAAATGCTTATCACTAAATAACCTGTCAGTTCGATTACTCCTGTTCATGGAATGAATGATGCTTAGCAAAAGTTTTGTGACATTATGTGAGCAAAGAGAAGGCATATAAATTGTCTTCATTTTAGGATAAACCTTCTGAGGAATAAAAAGAAATCATAAAACAATAAAAGACAAAAGACATCCCATAGAGTTTAGAACAACATACTAGCATAATAAAGAAGAAAAAATAGGTTGAGGACAGATTTTCTTTTCTTTTCATGGAGTTCAGCAATGTATTATTTATAACAACTTTTGCAGAGAAATTTGGCTGAATTGCTGGACTTAAATTATGGTACAATACTATATAAAAGAAGATTAAAGTAATCCAGGCATTGAAGAAAGTAAATTACAAATGACAACCTATGGAGGAAAGGATCCATTAATTGGAAGAAGTCTTTTAAGTAGTAAAAACCCAGATTATTTACCTCAGTGCTGCCTTAGTTAACTTGCTCTTAAAGAGAAAGATATTTTGTTGGGACAAAATACCCAACACCCAAAATCAAGGAAGAAAATGTTCATTTAGCTCACAGCAAGTGGAGGTTTCAGGCCATACTCAGCTGGCTCCGAGGTAGAGTGGCACATGGCAGAGGGCAGCCATTCCTGGTGGCAGAGAACAGCAAAGAGCAAGGGAGGAGCAGCAGCTGAGGCTGCTAGTAAGCCTCTCTCCCCATTTTACATTTACAGATTATCTGCCCCAGGGTGGGTGTATCACACACACTCATAATCCCAGAATGGGATAATGAGTGAATCACAAACTCCAGCAGCCTTATGAGAGTTGAGGGACTACTAGACACAAACCATAACAAATGCTAAGGCATAAAGTTGAGAAAATATCTTCTTACAAATTCTCTTCTGACTTACTCCCCATTATAAATTAGCTATTTTGTATTGCAAACATGCACTAATAGAAAGATTTTTAAATGAAGTGTTTATTGTTATATTTTATATCATTATATATAAAAATATATATATATATATATATAGTATAATATTTCCTCATTGACAACTGACCAGTTTTGTGTCCCATTGGGCACTCTTACTCTGATATTCCCTGTTAGCTATTTCTAGGCTCATTCAGAACACATTTAACACTCTGACCATTATTTTGCTTACTTAATTTCATTTCTAAGTTAAGTAAAATTTGCCAATACTGATTGCTTATATGAGATTCATAGTTACATAATTTTACATTTAAGTTTGTACATCATATAGTCTCACTAGTGTGAGAATCTGAAAGTGTAATGAAAATCTAAAAGGTACGACAGATAACTGTGAAAAAGAAAGAAATTATTCAATTGGAAGGAAAACCTGGGATGAGGAAAAGGACAAATGTAAGAAGAGAAAAAGATATATTCAGGTATATATATATTTAGAATAGCTAGTATAACTATATTGTCAATTTCTGCTGGTTTTTTGAAAGGAGGAGTTAATGCTTAATTTTTCTTATTACTCTAATTGTTTTTCCTCTTTGAATTTCTTACAACTTCTTTGTTTTTAAATGAAACTTACACATTTATAACTGGTGAGGTGAATAACTAACTTGAAGATACCATCATGCAATAAAGCAACCATTGTTGAATTCCTATCACCTTTTTAGTGAAATCATTTTTTCCTTTTTAATTTTAGGGAAGAGGCTACAGGATGTACAGGGTCTCACTACTTGATCGGACTCATAGTGATCCACCTTGTTTACAGCTCCCCAAGAGCTGGGATTATAGGCGGACACCACCATGCCCAGTCTCATTGCCTTCTCAGCAGGCCCTCGGGGGGGGGGGCATGGCAGGCCCAGGGATTGAACCCCCAGCCCCTGTGTCTGCTTGCAGGCATTTCAATCCGAGGATCTATTTGGCTGGCCTGTTTTAATAAAATCTTTTATTGTTTCTAATGCTGCTTTTTTCTTTATATCTCTTCTTTATATTCTTTTTTAAATAAACTTAACCCCTGGGACACCTCCCATGTGGTTATCATTCATGGATGAGTATTATCACCACATGTTATTACTGCTTCGGTGTAGCCAAGATGTTTTTTAATTAACATTTAGTTTAGTTTAGAAATGATTGCTTTTAATTAACATTGCTTTTAATTAACAAAAAATTATCAAAATCTTAGCATCTTCCCAAAACACACATTTGTTTTCAGAATGCTGGGGCCTCATGGGTGGAGTCTATGGGTCAAGGTCTCACATAGTTAAATTTGTGGTTTCATCTGGGGTGCTGTTTGTATCTTAAGCTCAGGATTACATTTTAAGCTTTAAACAGATGGTTGATGAAATTCAGCTTCTCACATCTGGACAAATGAGATTTTCAGTTTATCTCTGACCAGACACAAGGCACATTTTTCAGCTTCTAGGCAGTACCCATCACTCCTGATGCAGACTTGCTTGTACAATGGGGTTTTTGTGTCCTCAGAGTAGCAAGAGGATGTCTCTTGCTTTTAGTCTTAACTTCTTTTCCTGTGATCTGTAGACCAAGACTAAAAGTCTTATAATTAGATGAATCCTTCCTAATAATCTCTCTTTGATTAATTTAAAGTTAACAGGTTAGCAAATAGAATTGTGTCTACAGTCTCTTCACAATGAGTTTCATGAGAAGGCTATTTCAGATTCTTGTTGACAGACAGTGGAGGCATTGAGGGCAAGGACTGTAAAGAATCATTTTATAATTCTGCTTCCATAAATTTCCCATTCTTTTTAATGAATTCTGTCTCCTAACAGCCTGAAATATACTATTACAATTACAATTCTGTTGAAGTCCTCCATCACTTCTTCTCCATATGCCTCCATAAACTAAATTAAGATAGACACTGCTCTTAGTTATAAGGGAAAGGATAAATATGTGAGATTTGCAGAAATGATCGAGTATTGCTGTATCCTATTTAGAACAACATAGACTTATAACTTCCTTACATTAGACCCTCATTGATATTAATATACTGATTTAGAGGAAATGAATCTGCAGATATGGTGCATAGCCTGCAAACCTGCAAGACGGTAAGGCACAGGAAGTGTGGAACTGAACTTGCCTGGATGGGACCTGGGGCCTTGAGCTTAGACTGCCGAGCTATCTCTCCAGCCCAATATTTCTTATAAGCATAGCTCCTAAGCATTTTTGAGTTTTTTAGCAAATTCTTGCCACAATTTATGCAGAATGGGCAATCACGGGAACAAAAGAGCCTTAGAACAAATTTTAAAGCCAGTGACAAAAACAGTTGAGAAAGATAGCTGAGAAGTTGAAAAACAGGTATATTAAAATATTTTCAGCACACAATTTATGGCATTCTGTGTTGGGATTCTAGATTTGGTATCTGGTAAAGGCTCAATTCAGAAATAACTGAATATTATAAAATTATAAGCAACATCATTCTATTTTATTTTATTTTATTCTATTCTATTCTATTTTTTTATTTTATTTTATTTTATTTTATTTTATTTTGTGGTACCACGGATCAAACTAAAGACCTTGTGCTTGTCAATCAGGTGCTCAAGCCAGTGAGTTATCTCTCTCACCCTGTAAGGAACATCATTATGTGTTGGAGAAACAGAAAGAAAATAAAGCTTGATGTGAATTAGGTGGAAATACATAATGTCATTTTAAATACAATGTGTAATTGAAAGAGATATATCAGGTAAATAACTAATAAGTTTGCAATGTTGCATAGAGACGTGAGCTGGAAATAGTACAATCACTTTAATCGATGACATTAGAATTCATATGGTAACACAAAAGGTCCATATCACAGAATCACACAAACCATAATTCTGTACAGTATTAAATAAATGGCAGGGATGGTGGTGCATGTGCATAATCCCAGCGAGGTGCCAGGGTGGAAGGACTCCAACAAGTTCAGGGCTAACCTGGACTAGGAGTGAGTTACATCAGAAGACTGTCCCAAAATAACAGCAAATATAAACAACTGAATGATACAGATACACTTCCTCTATTTTGATAAGAACTTTCACTCCTAGGAGAAAAATTGTTATTTCCACTTTAAGGGGTTAAGGATTGTGATTAAGAGAAAACTTCTAAAATATTCTCAGTACATTTGCATTTGAGACTCAATATTTTCATACATAAAACATGCTTAAATGTTCTAATAGTGAATTTGAGCTGCTAAAACTGATTAGCATAGATTGCTAAAGACTTAGGCAACACATGCTTATTTTTCAGGGCTCTGAAGGGGATTCTAGATTTGGTATCTGGTAAAGGCCCAATTTATACATAAATTAGCAGTAGAAATGAACCCAGGGATTTTGCACTGAGCTACATCACCAACACCATATATATATATATATATATATATATATATATATATATATATATATATATATATATACTCTTGCTAAGTCACCACGTTACCCAAGGTGATGCTGAGATTTGCCATTCTTCATCCTCATCTTCTGCGGTGCTAGAAATATAAGTGTTCTCCACCAATGGATATCAGAAAATAGCATCAAGGGGCTGGCAAGATAGCCCCCAGTGGACCAAGCACCTGCTTAGGCAAATCCAGAGGCCACAGTTTGATACCTGCACCACATGTCATGCCAGCCCCACCCCAAGGACAGGCTGAGCCAGCCACAGAATACAGGTGTAGCAGTGAATACCTGTAATCCCAGCACTGGGGCAGCTGAAAGCAGGAGGATCACTATGGATCCAAGCTGCATACTAGGACTCTGTAATGAGCAAATACATTAAAAGAAATTAAGAAAGAAAGAAAGAAAGAAAGAAAGAAAGAAAGAAAGAAAGAAAGAAAGAAAGAAAGAAAGAAAGAAAGAAAGAAAGAAAATAGCATCAATAAGTGAAGTATTGCATTACATCTCAGGAAGAAGTTCTAAGACTTCATAGATAGAACTCTATGGCACTGTTTCTTATTTGGTAATGGCATCCCAGTCCTAATTGCACCAAATTTAATTAGGAATAAAATTTGCCTGACTCTAAACTTTATTTAGGACTTGTCCCTGAGCCAATCAATTAATGCTATGTTCTATACATTAATATTTTTATTATTGTGGCATAATTAAATGTCCTTGGTTTAGCACAATAAGTGTGGGCAAATAACAAAAATAAATTGTTAAGTTTGCTGAGGAAGGTTTAATATTTTTGCTGTCTCCCAACATACAATTCTCATATCTTGATCTATCAACTATTGCAGTGAAGGTTTCCACTATGCTTTTTACTTTTAAATTTTTTTACTTTAGGAAGAAAATGGTAAAACAAAAATACATAACAAAAATAAGAAAATCACAATAGTTTTTATATTGCATATTGTTATCTTTAAATTAGTTGATCAAAATATGAGATACAGGTATAAAAATTTCTCCAATTGATATTAGCGCAAACCTCCTTTCTCAATGAACTAAGGAGATAGTAATGGAATGGCTGGCTTACACTTTTTACCTCCTTCCTTCCTTCCTTCCTTCCTTCCTTCCTTCCTTCCTTCCTTCCTTCCTTCCTTCCTTCCCTCCCTCCTTCCTTCCTTCCTTCCTTCCTTCCTTCCTTCCTTCCTTCCTTTCTCCTTTCATGCAATCTAGTTCCTTTTTCCTTTTGAAAACTGTCTTCCCATTTCACAACCTGTTCTATATTTTAGGCATTGTTTACTTTCTCCCACCGTGTAGACAATAGATGGCTCAACATATGAGTCGGATTTATCTCATTTATGAGTATGGTGGCACTCACCTACACAAGTCTCAAATTTATGCTCCTTTACAGCCTGAGTAATACTCCATTTTATAAAAATACACATCATTTTTTGTCCATCCTCGATTGATGAACATGTTCGTTGTTTCTAAGATTTCACACATGCTTACTCACGTGTCACTGTGCTATGATTTTCTGAATGCTTCTGGGAAGACAATTAAAAGGGGAACAGCTGAGATCAAATGAATGCGCAATCCTAGTTTTTTGAAGATACTTCACCCTGGTTTCCATAGTGCTGTACAATTTTATACTCCCACCAACAATGGGGAAGGGTTCCCACAGCCCCTCCAGCATTTTTTTTGTGGGACCAGGGGTTGAACTCAGGACCCTGCACTTGCCAGGCAAGTGCTTACTCTACTGAGCTATCACTCGGCACCGAGCATTTGTTAATGGTTGATTTCATATATATATATATATATATATATATATATATATATATATATATATATATATATATATATATATGTATGTATATGTATATGTAAAATTTAATGATACAGATACACTTCCTCTATTTTGCTGAGAAAGGTTTAATATTTTTGCTGTCTCCCAACATACAATTCTCATATCTTGATCTATCAACTATTGCAGTGAAGGTTTCACTGTAGTGAAGGTTTCAATATGTGTATACAGATACACAGGCTATCTCCCCAGCCTGTGTGGGTTGATCACTCTCAAGTGATTCTCCTATTTACAGCCTCCCAAGAGCTGGGATTACAGGTGTGAGCCACCACATCCAGTCTTGATTGCCATTTTAGCACACCCTGGGGGCAGGGCCAGCACAGCACACTGGGGATCAAATCCCAGCCGGTGCCTAAGGGCTGCTGGTTCATTTATTGATGATAGCCATTTTTCTGGGATGAGATGGAATTTCAGTGTTATTTCAATTTGCATGTCTCTAACAACCAATGATGATATATGATACATTTTTTCTTATATTTATTTGCCATTTGAAGTTCTTCATCTGAAAAGTGCCATTCATCTCAGATGCCCATTTTTTTTTTTTTTTTTTTTTTTTTGTCTTTTTGAGACAGGGTCTCACTATGCAGTTCAGGCTGGCTTTAAGTTCACTTTGTAGCTCAGGCTGGTCTCAAACTCACAGCAATCCTCCTGCCTCAGCCTCCCGAGTGCTGGGATTACAGGCATATGCCACCTTGCCCGGCTCAGATGCCCATTTTTTATCGGGTCTTTGAATTGCAAGAGGAGGAGTGAATTTTTCCCATTCTTTACGTGTCCTTTGCCTCAGGGAAAATAGGCTAATTTTTTTTTCCACTTTTTGAAAAGGCATCAAACAGGACTTTGCCCTTGCCTTGCCAGGCGGGCATTTAAGCCACTGAGCTATCTCCCCAGCCTGTGTGGGTTGTCCTTGATTTGCTGGTGATTTATTTTTTTGAGTATAAGCCTTGAAATAAACTTTTAGTAAGATCCTATTTCTTGGGCCGGGGAAATATCTCAGTAGAATAAGCACTTCCCTTGCAGCACAAGGTTCTGCCAAAACAAACAAGAAAAAGATCCTATTTCTTGACTCTGAAGTATTCCTTGTGCAGTTTGGGCTTTCTTCATGAACTCTCTGCCTATACTACATCTTCAAGATTTCTGCCTACCTTATCTTCCAGGAGATAGACTTAGTGTTTCATTAATTGTTTGTATTGTTTTCTTAGTCTCAATCACGTTGATTTCTACTTTAATCTTTATGATTTGCTTCTTTGCATGGGTTTTGCTCTTGTCCTTCCTGCTAAAGAGCTTTAGGGACAACATTATATTGTTTGTTTGTGCTGGATCTGTTTTTCTTATGTGAGAATTTACTACTATTAATTTCCCACTTGTGGCTGCTTTCATTATGTCCCACACATTGCAGTATGTTGCATCTGCATTTTTGTTTAATGTTTTAATTTTTGTGAAATTTCTTCAATTTCATCTGTGCTCTACTATTTGTTCAGGATGACATTATTTAATTATTTATGGAGTTTTTGTGCTTTCTTCTGTTAATTTCCATTTTCTTTCACTATGGTCAGGTAATATGCAAGGAATAATTTTCAATTCCTTTGCATTTAGTTAAGCATGTTCTGTGGGCCAGTATGTGGTCTGTTTTAGAGAATGTCCCATGTTCAGCTGAGAAGATCACTCACCTGATGTTATAGTATGGAACTATAAAATGTATATGGCTCTATAAAAATGTACATTTCTTACAAGTTTGGTTCAGTTCTGATATTTACTTGCTGATTTTGGCTGGTTGATCTATTTATGACACTAAAGAGTTACAGCTCCCCATTACAATTGTTATTGTTCATTTGACTTTTAATATCTACTAATTTTAGATATTTGATACATACATATTTATGATTGCTATCTATTCCTAACAAGTTTTCCCCTACAAACATGTAGTGACTTTTTATTTCTTTTGATAATTCTTTGAAGTTCACATTTCTACAAATGGAGTAGCTATTCTTGCTTTTCTCTGGGTCTCTGTTACATGGAGTATTGTTTTCCATCCTTTGACTTTTAGTCTATGAATTTCTTTTTGTATTAGATGTGTTTTTTCTATACAACATGTTGTTGGATCTTGTTTCTTGATCCTTACTGCCAATCTTTTTCATTTGGTTGATGAACTGAGACTACTTACATTGATGGTTATAACCAACATGTATTGCCTTATGTTTGTTATATTATTTTTATGTTGTTAGTTCTTTGGTTTTCCTGTCCATTTAATGGCTCTCCCTGCCTAGGTGGCTTGTTTCTATTCTTAATTTTAGAATTTTGGTCATTTTTATCTTCATCTAGAATAACTTTCATTACCTTATTTATTTATTTATTTACTTATTATTTCTACTTATGTATTTGATAGAAGGTCTCACTACGTAGCTTGGACTCATAGTGATCTTCCTGTTTTCAGATTTCCCAGTGCTAGGATTACAGGTGTGTGACACTACTGGGGTCCAAAATCCACTCTCTGTGCTTACCAAAGAAGGCACTTAGTCTACGGAGCTATCTTGTTGGCCCTCTTTCAGTATCCTTCTTAGTTTTCATTTGGTGGTCATGAATTTCTTCAGTTGTTCTTTTTCACGGAAATATTTTATATCTCCATTAATTTTGGAAGATAATTTTGTAATGTATGTCAAACTGGGTTAGGATTTGTTTAATTTCAGGACTTGAAATACTTCATTCGAAGCTCTTATTGACTTAGGGTTTGTGTTCTGATGTCTTCTGTAGTTCTCAGGGGTTTTCCTTTATATGTGATACATTTTTTTTTATTTTAGTAGCTTCTAATATTCTCTTTGTTTTGAATTTCTGGGTTCTTCATTGTATGTATCAGTGTAGACTGATTATGGTTAGGGCTACTTGGAGTAATATATGCTTCACTTATCTGTCAGTTTCTTTTTGCTTGCAAAATTTTCTGTTACTTTTAAAAACAGTCTTTATATGTCACTTGTGTTGACTCCTGATATTTTCATTGACACCAATCAGTCTTATGTTATTTATTGCATCATCTTGTAGCTGTTGAATTAGTTTCAGATCCTTTGATATATTTATGAGACATTCCCTTTCATGATCATTAGTCATGATTCTGCCTTTAAGGTCTGACAGTCAATATTCAGTTTCATTCAAATGCTTTTGCCAGATTTCAATGGAATTTTAATTTTCTATAAATCCATGTGAATCTGTTTCATACATTTTATTTCTTTTATATTTTAATCATTCGGTTTTGATCATCCTCCTATGGCCCTCTATTTTCTTATCTAACTTGACTCTATATTTGCTGAGAAATTCCTTTAGCATTGCTGTCATTCCTTTTTTTTAACCTGAGACATTATTTATGATCTGATTTCCTCTATGAATTCATGGATTTGTTTCTTTTCTTTGGATGCTATAATTTAAGAAATTTATGGTATTTGTCACACATTTTCATCTATCTTGTTGTTTCCTAGGCTTTTCTCAGTGGGCTGGAGGTCTGAGGCTGCATCTTTCTTGTGCTTCTTAATATTTTCTATTTCAAAAAATTTGTTCTGTTTTCTGTGATGATCCTCATAAGATTTTATAAAAGAAGGCTTTATCACTAGTATCAAGGTCTCTCTAGGTAAAATCTGTTCTTTGGGACTTGTTTTCTTTAAGCTTTTCAAAATCAGTGTAACAATATATTTATTGCATTATTTAATTCAGCTTCTAAACCTTCCTTGTCATTTGTCTTATGCATCAAAATATTTTTTAAGGGGCTGGACAGAATAAGTGCTTGCCTGGCAAGTGCAAGGGTCTGAGTTGAATCCCCAGTTCTAGGGAAAAAAAAATTATATATATATATATATATATATATATATATATATATATATATATATATCCTTCTCTAGTTTTGGGGCTTTGCCTCCTGATAGCTCAATTGTTTAAAGCACTGCTTGGGCAAATGCAGACAGGCACAGGCAAACAGGTTGATCCCCAGCTCCAAAAGCTGCACCACACCCACCCTTAAGGCAGCCAAAACTAGCCAAAAGAAAATTCTTCATAAAATATTTTAAATTGTGTTTTCAATGAAACCACTACACTAAGATATTAAGAATGTGAAGACAAAAATGTGTGTGTCACATTCTTAATACTTTATATATGTGTTGTATACTTTATGATTGTTACATTCTTTTTTTTTTATATATAAATACAATTTTATTGGAGGCAGTCACATTCTTTCCTTTACTTTTTTTCTTGTGGAACTGGGGATTGAACTCAGGCCCTATGTACTTGCCAGGCAAGCGCTTATTCTGCTGAGCTATTTCCCCAGTCCCCGATTGTTACATTCTTTATGTGTGTTTAATATTGTATTTTATTGGCTTTTGTTGTTCATTTGTAGCACCAGAATGTATATTTTTATTAAAACAAATAAACTCTAGTAACTGGATTAATACTTTGTTGCATACCCAACCCTTTATTATATTTTCCACAGTTACTTCAGGAACTGAAAGAACAAAGCACACAGTAAAATATAGTCAATTCTAATCAACACTTATTTGCACCACCTCAATGAATATTGAAAAAAGTTCATGCATTCTTAAAAGGTGTGACATCTTAAAGAGAAAGTTTTCTATTGCTACCTGCTATGTTTCGTACATTTGTGATCACACTGTATTTGAGAACCACTTCTTTATAGTTTGAGTATCATTTCCATTACTTTATAAACTAAGATAACTATCTTTATGATCAACTTAAGAACCATCCATAGCATTAAAATTTCTTATTATCTGAAATCTTCTTTTCCTTGGAGGGCATCTATGAGAATAATCTTGATTCTTTCTAAAAGTTTCCATGAACACTTACAAACCAAGTAACATAATCTGAAGTGGTGCTTATCATATAGTCAGCTAGGAGTTTTTCATGTCAATATGCTTTAAGGCCATTGAAAATATCACAGGATGTTGAAGTGTTCAGATATTATTTTCATACTGGAATACTAGTTCATCAGGCATCTGCTTTATAAATTATTCTTGCAAGCAGCTATTGTAAAAATGTGTATTTTGTTTCTGTCTCAGATATTTTTCTCTTGTGGCTGGGACAAATACCCAACACCCAAAATGAAGGAAGAAAAGGTTTATTTAGCTCGTAGTCCCTGGAGGTTTCATTCACATTCAACTGGTTCCAAGGCAGAGTGGCTCATAGTAGAGAGTAACCTTTCAGGGCAGTAGCAAGGAGCAGATGGCAAAATGGAGGAGTAGCAGCAGTGATGGCTACAGAGAGCAAGTCTACCTTCCTTAAATTGCATTCAGGCTCTCCACCCTAGGCTGGGTGCAGTGCTCACACTGATAATCCCAGAAGCACTAGCACTCATAATCCCAGTGGATCATGAGTGAATCACTAACTTTAGAAGTCCGCCACATGATTGCATGAGGCTTTGGTGGGACACTTATACACAAATCATAACAATTTCAATTGGTCTCTTTATTTCCTTTGGTTTTCCAATAACATTGCAACCAATGTCCCAAACAGACATTCACCTCTTAGATCTATAGTATTAATTGCAGACCAATCCCCAATGAATAAATTTTTAAAAAAATGTAGTATTAAGACAAGAGTGTGTTGTGGTTGGGGAGATCCCTGAAAAATGTCTGTCACAGATTTCTTGGAAATCAGTGAAACTGTGTCTAGTAAAGATAAACTCACTGAAATTCTTCTAATCCTGGGTTTTTGTATGTATCATCGCAATTTTAGAAATATATCTTATTTTCTTCCATTTTGGGGCACTGTTTCTAGTATCAGCAGATATATGATAGATATTTCTGTTTCTGAAATCATCTGGTATCATTCAGTGACAAGAACAATCCCTTTTACTTCTCAAAAACAAAGTAGAAACTACCTCTTATGTAGTTTATAAAGGTGATTACATTGAACAGTTTTAGAGTTCAAAACACAAGAGAGCTTTCATGAAAAGTACTATTTTATGTCTTCCAAAGAATGAACTCTGGTTGCAAGCACATGCAAAATCTTATGGAGCAATAAGTGGTAAGAGATATGCTAGGGAGATGGCTCAGTAGAATAAGTGCTTGCCTGGCAAGCAAAAGGTCCTGAGTTCAATCAACAGTACTATAATAAATAAATAAATAAATAAATGGTAAGATATAGTATAGTGCCTGAATAACTTGCCTTTTGTCAATTTTTAAAATACATCTACCCAAAAATTAATTTTAATTGAGATTGATTTAGAATTCACAGATTATAATTACAATATTCTGAAGTGAGTTCTGTTACCAACCCAAATGGCACCACCAATCTTTTTTAATGATTTCAGTGTTAAAGTTGGAAATAATTGTTTCTTATATTCTGGGACATATCTCTGGTTGAATTAGCATACATAATTATCATAAAATGTGCTAAATCATGACACTCATCTTAGTACTTCAAGTATTTTTCCTCAGTCCTTAATTTATCTTACATTTATTCTTAAGTAAAACAATATGTCATCACCAGTGCAGTGCATGACATTTTAAGTTTCCAGGAGCTTTGAAGAGAGCTCAGTGGTCTCAGCAGCTGTCAAGCACAGGGACCAGTGTTCCATTGCCAGTACAGCATGCCATGCTGGCCCAGCCCAGGTATGCTGAGCTGCCCACCAAGATGGGCGTGGCGTTGCAAGCTTGCACCGCAGTGCTGAAGAGGCTGAAAAGAGTAGGTTTGTTAAGCATTCCAGCTGTGTAGTGAGACGCTGTACCAAATGCATAAAATTACAAATAGTGATAATAATATTTTTCAGATTCACTCACAGTGCCAGGCTATGCGCTAGAGGACAAAGAGCTGGAATTCCGTCTGAGGAAAATCAAGGCTGGCCTGGGAAGGTGGAAGCAAGTAAACCTTCCCTCCTGGCTAACTCATGTAATTAAGATGTTGGTTTAAAAAAAAAGAAGAAAAAAAAATATATATATATGATTAGGAATGTACTGGTGAATTTTAAATATCATGATTCAGAACTAAATAGTTTGATGACTAAGATTTATACAGTCATCATACATTTTTTGAGACTGAGATTTATAGTCATAATGTAATTTTCTGGCTCTGAATTTTGTTACAAGTTTTAATCATTCCATCAGCATATCATTCAATATTTTGCACTAAAATGATGTCGAAATTAAAAATTAGTATCTGTGTCAACTTAATAAAAATAATTACAGGTTTAAAAATAATTGAAAGGTTATGTCAAGAATTAAACCCAAGAAGTTCAACAATGAAAACAGTTTGGAGTACAGAAAATATGTGAACTTCAAGTACTGACACAGGTGGGATTCTATCTTATGCATATCACACAAACACTATGTGATAGGGACAAAATAATTCAGTTTTCCTTATCCATAAAACATGCTCATTACTTTGCTTTCTCCTAAAATACCAATGATAATGTTATAGGCAGCGCAGTTAGCAAGAAATATTAGAGGCAATCAGACAGGGTCAGGCTCTGGAAAGAGAAAGGAGACAAGATGTCTTGCAATTCTGGGAGGGACTGAGGCTCCTGCTGTGAACCAGACCTAAAGCCAAACAAATGCTAAAAGAGTAGCACCTGGGATTGATATTCTATATAGGCAGCAATCACCTGAAGAGACCCATGTGAGTCACTAGCCCAACCCCTAGGAGAAGAGACCCTGTCCCATATTCCTGCCCGCTTACTATGTGACTCGCTTCCCCATTTGGTCCTGAGCCTGATCAACTTTACCTGAACAATGGTGCTTGCCATCCCATTGGTTTGTTCAACCCCACATCCACCTAAGCGAGTTCCCATTCTCTTCACCTTAGCCCCACAAGACTTTATGCTATAAAAGTCCCTGGAAGACGCAGCTTCCTGGGCAACCGGCTCGGTCCCCCTTCTGTCCCTCTCCATCAGAAGCTTTTCTTTCCAATAAAGTTTTACCTTCAACCTCCGTTTGTTCCTAAAATTCATTCTTCCTTTTTAGAGAATACGAACTCATGCAGGTCAGGTTGTGAGTTTTACTTCCCTGTATCAATAATACATCCTATGTCAAACATTTAATCAATTGGAGTACCCTGGAAATGGGTATTAATGATGCTTTTATGGAATAATACCTACATGAGACAAAACAGACTACTTTAGAAATAATTAATTAATTATTTATTTTTGGAAAAACTGAGGATTGGATTCAGGCCCTTGCGCTTGCCAGGCAAGTGTTTATTCTACTGAGCTATCTCCTCAGTCCATAGAAATATTAATGCATTAAGTTAACCAGTTAATTCTATTGGTACACAACAGAGATCAATTATTTGTTCTAATTGAATAGATATGGATCATATTAGCAGAAAAGATAGATATAAATATTAAACTTACATTGCTCTTATTTTAAGTAAATGAGATAAATTTTCTTTCATAACTTCACTTGATACTTGGGCTGTCAATAAATTGGTGGCATTGCATTCATAACGATGACCACATACTCTAACTTATATTGAGATGTCCCTACAAACCTCATGGGGTCGTGGTGGGGCTTCTCAGAGGAGTGTGATACTGGGATTAAGGTTGTGTGCTATTCAGTTAATTCCACTGATTACAGTTAGCGTAGTTCTCCGTGTACCTGAGTGGTTTCACTAGAGTTAGATACCTACCCTGGTTATATGTGGCACCATCCCTAAGTCTTATATTCTTGCTATAATACAAAATGACAGAAAAAAGGCAGCATGCAGCTTGCTACTACTGACA
Organism: Ctenomys sociabilis; assembly: GCA_004027165.1. NCBI lineage: Eukaryota > Metazoa > Chordata > Mammalia > Rodentia > Ctenomyidae > Ctenomys > Ctenomys sociabilis. Next base: position 29,650 of record PVKA01018252.1, read on the forward strand.
ACTGCCTCCCATGCTCAGGAGTGTTTCCTTTTCCCACGCACCTGTGACACGTCGGCCTGCCTGGGAGCTAGAGGACTACAGTTAGACACTGCTACACACAGTGAACAAGACTCTTTTTTTGCTTTACATTTGAGAATCAGGTATTTTGTCTTCATAGTGAGAAAAATAGGAGACATGCTATACGCTTATCTGAAAATTAGAAGATATGTTAAAGGGTACGATTTTTGCAGATTGATGATTTATGTTTTTATTTCTAAAATCAAAAATTGGATGAAAGTATTTTAAAATGAGGTCATATTGCACCTTATACAGCACAGCTTTACTGGTTTTATTCTAAACAAGAAACTGATTCTGCAAAGGATAGTTTCAAGAGCAGAAATTAGACAAACATTCCTATTGAAAATTTGCATAAAAATTTAGGTTTCATAATTACTTTCAAGGGAAGCAGCTCACTATGGCCATTCTATTTCTTGGCCTCCTTTCTCTGCAGACACACATTCCTACATTTCTTTAGGCCTGCAAGAGACACAGCAATGGTGCACTCAAGACCAATAATTGATAGAGTCCATTTATTTTTCTGATATATGTTCCAATATAGATATTTTGTAATTAACATCAGTAATTGAGAAGAATGTTTTGCTACTACCCTGTTTCCTCTGGAAGCTGTTGCATGCTATGCAGATGCTCCAGTAAGCTGTGGTTTGCTGTTATCAAATTTATTTTATTTTTTTAGTTGGCTCATTGCACACTGAGGTGGGGGCTGGCATGGCATGTGGTGCCAGGGATTGAACCACAGTCCCCAGCACCTGCCGAAGCTTGCTTAAGCAGGAGCTTCAGACTGCTGAGTTATCTTGCTGGCCCTCCCAAATTGTGACCTTGTCTCTGAAGATTGCTTTTCACTTAAAGTCAATGTTGTACGACACATTACTTTCCTTTTCTTCCAGGGACTTATTTATTGTGCAGTTTTTCCTCTTCATTGCTTTAAAGCCTGGAATTTCTCCAGTCCACTTCAATGAACTCTTTAGCTAGCAAATCTATTCTACATTTGAGACTTAGTTGATTTTAATATAGATATGCTGGTAAATGATAGTCATGGACATCGCTCAATGATAAAAGTAAGAATTATTTTCAAGACACTGACTTGAAGTGTTTTACGATTAGAATGGGAATTTACACTCAAAATTTCATTATAATTTTGGACTGTTCACATATTCATTTTATGTTTGTAGAGCTAGGTAACACACTGCACACAAACTTTACTGAAATATCTAATGTTACTGAACTGTAGGAAACAATGAAAATATAATAAAAATCTCTCAGTACAAGAATACTATTTTTATTTCTATAAGCATGTGCTTGTAACACACATTTGGGCAATTTACACGCATGCATGTTTGGATTTTAATCACTTTTGCTTTTCCTGTTTTTCCCTCCCTCTTGTTCTCCTTAAAATCTTTTCTTAAAAATGAGGAGAGTTTTTTATTTGCCTCAAGTTTTGATTCAGTCTTTATTGAACAGTAAGTGAATGAAGTATGAATGCATAAATATAAGGGTTCATTTGAAGGTTTAAATCTTCTTTTGCTCAAATATCATAAAAGAAAAAGCATAAAAGAAATTTAGGAGAACTGTGACTTTTAAAAGTTAAAGCCGGGGAGATGGCTCAGTGGAAAAGTACTTCCCTGGCAAGCACAAGGGCCTGAGTTCAATCCCCAATTCCACCAAAAAAAAAAGTTAAATTAAGAAAAGAAAGCACTACACCGGGTGCAAGAAACAGAACAGAAAATGTGAATACTGCTAGTGCTCAGCTGTTCCGATTGATTCTACCTTTTTCACTTTGTACATAATTCTGTCACTTTGTTTGAAAAGACTGATGTGAAATTTTATACAAACAGAAGATAACTTGTACATGTTCAAAGAAGGGTGGTCTAAATTCACACTGTGCAAAGCCGCAGAGTTTATGCTCATCCCAAGCTGGAGAACCGCAGAGAAAGGTTTCTTAGTCAGAGAAACAATCATTTGCGACTCTGTCTTCTCTTCGTATCCCCAAAGCAGCTTCCGGACCCAAGAAGAGGATGTGAACTGCACGCGGTTACAGGAGATTTTCTTTCCCTAGAGGAAGCAATCCATGCCCCTTTGTTATCAAAGCGAAGATAAAAGATTCCCTAGAGTCTCTTTTGAATAGAGAAAATGTCACAATAAATGGATTATAGGGGAGAAGACAGAATTCTTTGCCTAAATAGGTATTAAACCTGCATCGTGTATCGACTTCCTTTATGAGCATATTAGCTTACAAAATCTGTTCTCTGCCTTCATAAAATGTAAAATCAAGGAAAATATAAATACCTGAGAAATAAGTATTCAAGTTTCAATATGAGCATTTGGAGAAGACCGTAATTTATGAAATTGTGTGTAGGTGTATTTTATATGCTTCTGAAAAATAAATGTATTTACCCTTGTACAGAATGTTTCTTGATTTTCAAGTTTCAGTGACTTGGACCACATTGCCAAAGCTTGAAAAAAAATAAAGCTTTTTTTCACTTTTAGCAAAAAGCACAAATCGGAGAGTACATTATGTGTAATGTCATCTATTTTGCTTTTATTATTGAGCAATTAAGCCAAACACGGCCGCTGCGAATCAACCAGGCAAGAGCAGGGCTCATCTCAGCAAGATCCTCCTTCAGTCTTCGTCTTTCACTCTGCAAAGCGCTCCGCTATGATTGCCAGCCTGCTGTGCATGCGCAGAACCCCGCTGCGCTTCGGTGCGGCGCCTCTTGCACAGGGTGGAACAGGACCGCACTCGACATCATAAGGTAGATCGCGGCGCTTGGTTCTCTAGTCTTCAAGATGCCAGAAGAAAAAAGGAACGTTTTATTAAAAGCAGAAAATCAAAACTGACCTTTACCTTATCAGATGTGAAAAGTAAGATAAGTAATTCATAACACAATAGAATGATTCCAAGCGAATATTCAACTAAGGTTCTGAAATTAGAGAAATCATTATTCTCCAGTACTACCGCCTTCACCATGCTGCGCTGCTTACACTGCAAGGTTTGCGTTCAAAACTTGAGTGTAAGAAACTAATGTGAAAATTGCTTTAATAGAAATGTAAAAGGGGTAGAATAATTGTGTTTAGTAAAGAAAGAGTGAGACCAATTTTTCCTCTTTATGCCTCTCCAGCATTTCTCCAAAATCCCTAAAACATTGAACATTTTAAAACAGTTTTACAGAAGTCCTTCAGACAAAAAAAGACAAGAAGTTTGGAAGGAGCACAACAGGGAAAGCTGAGGAGAGAGAATATAAAGGAAAAAAAAATATTGTGAAGGAAAAGACAGAGCTGAAGCACTTAGTGATACAGGCTTCAAAGATGATGCTTTTTATCAAACACAAAATTTAAAGTGTCTAGTGTAACTTTTACCACAGAAATGTTTCCGGAATCTTGAACAATTCCTATATGTTTTGCCATGAAAACTGAGCTCTTGAGATGCTCCTTAGGTGGAGGCAGGGGGTTTGCGCGCGGTGGGCTGGCGGGCCACACACACGACCTACCGCTCGCACATCCCCACCGCTGTTCCCAAGCCCTGCATCTGGAGCTATTCAGAAAGTCCTGTGTTCAGTTCTTCTCATAAGAGCTCACGACAGCCTACATGAGACATCAGTCAGGGGAGTGGAGACACAAATGAGGGTCACCAGCAAAATGTGGGCACTACGCTGTTTCACAGAGGTCTGCTCACACTCCATCCAGTGTGTGTGTGTGTGTGTGTGTGTGTGTGTGTGTGTGTGTTTTCCCTGCCTTTATTAGGCTTCTTCTATTCATACTTCAGAGCTTGTTTCTTGTCCAACCTTCAACAAATGTAAAATCAAACAAACCTTTGCACTTGTTTGGTACAATTCTTTGTACAAAACAATAAGAACCTAGTAAGAATCTAAAGAAGACTGCCCCACCAGCATCAGAGATAGGGTTTGTGCACAGCCATAGACAGCAAAGTCTTCTGTGTTTACTTACAGTGACCTCATACATTTGCTTTATTTATTTTGCATAACAAAATAGTGGGTTAATGAAAATTAAAAATTCTATGCAGTAAATCTCATCTGAACTTATTGTTTATGTCTGAATTTCCCCCAAAGCCTCACGCAGCCATGGGGATGTGGACTTTCTGAAGACAGCTTGTTAAACTTGGGCCTCTCGCTTTCATGCCCAGAGCTCAGAAGGCAGTAACAGAATTGGAGCTCAGCTCAGCAGGTGGCCCAGGGTTCCTAGGTAGCCTGTGGGAGACAAGGGGCGAAGGGGCCTGGAGACCCATGAGTGCCACACTGCCCTGGGCTAAGTAACCTTCACTCACGGTGAGGGAGGAAGAGAGCTGCTCCTGCCCCTTCTCGCTCCCGTTGCTTTTGCTGTCCTCTGCTATCATGAGCTGTTGACCATCTGTCATGCCACCCTGCCTTGGAGCCAGCTAATTATGGACTCAGTTCTCTCCAAATGGTGAGCCAACAAGACTTTCCTTTCTCCACTTTGGGTATGGGGTATTTTATCTCATGAATGAGACAAAAATAGTAACTAACGCAACTTGAATCTTTCAAACACAAATTTCCACTAGGTTTAGTTTCTGTAATATTCTAATTCCGTTTTCAACGTCTATGTGACCAAAGCGACAGAATTGCTCACCTGAGACTGCCTAGCCAATCTCCCCTTTGGGGGACCATCATTCTGTGTTTCTCCATGTGTAATACGGTGCTAAAATATCCAAGGTGGATGCAGAAACTGTGGAACTCCACTCCGCATCCAGCTTGCTGCGGCGCGCCAATCATTGCTGCATGTCTCTGGCCCAGTGTAGTGCTGAGTTCGGGGAAGGAAGGACATCACCCCAGAAGGTAGTACAGTTTAGGTGGAAAGTAAGTTATTTTGAAGCTGGATTTGTTTTTATTTGAATTAAGTGTGTTTATTTCGCTAGATTTTTAAGGAACCGATGAAAAGTTTTATGTAATCTCTAGCGAAGATGCTTGTATTCCTTGAACCCACCCCCGCAGCAACTTTGCAGCACTTCTAATTTTGCATTGGTTTAGGGCTCAAAATCTTCCTATAGGGCCACGGAATTGGCTCAGCGGTCTAAGCGCCTGCCTAGGCAAGCTCAAGTACCATGGTTTTATACCAGGGACCACATGCCACGCAGGCCCCGCCCCAGACTCGATGAGCTGGGCCGTCAAGCTTGGGCTGGATGGTGCAAGCATGTAATCCCTGTGCGGGGGAGGCTGAAACAGTAGGATCACCACGAATCTGAGCTGAGTAGTGAAAGACTATACCAAATACATAAAATTTAAACACACACACACACACACACACTCCTTCCTGTATTTCTTGCTTTGCTTAGAGCATAGTAAACTTTGAGAGACACCCTGCTACTCCTATGTGTATTTATCATTCTCTACCTAGAGATTTAATAGGATAGCAACTATGGACATGGGGTATTTTGCCACTACAATCTAAAGGAATCTCACTCTAGACAGAACAAAATTATTTTCCCTTTATTTTTTTTTCAGGCGTATTATCTTGTTCTCTCTAAACATTTCTTTTTTATTTTTTATTTTTTAATTTTTTTGCCGTACCAGGGATTGAACTCAGGTCTTTGTGCTTGTCGGGGAAGCACTTATTCCACTGAACCATCTCCGCATCCCTCATATTGTGTTCTATTGATTAAATGGTAGACCTAAAGTTTTGGAAAGGATTTTAAGTCATTACATACTTCCCCCATTCTCACATACACTTTTGCTTTTAATTTTCCTAGTGAAGAAAAAGAAAATCAAGGGACAAAGGTCATTATCCAAAATGATTTCCAGGTATTGGAAATCGGTTCCTTAAAAATCTAGCGAAATAAACACACTTAATTCAATATAAAGGTTTAATCAATATTGTCCAAATTTATTTGGTAATACATGCTTTTATTCTTTTTTTTGTTTTGTTTTGTTTTTTGTGGTATGGAGGATTGAACTCAGGACCTTGTGCTTGATAGGCAAGCACTTGTACTTATCCTATTGAGCTATCTTCCTGGTCCTGTTTTTTCTAAACTTATATAAAATCTAGTGGGGCCAGCCAAGCAGCTCAGCAGATTAAAGTGCCTGCTTAGACAGAGTGCAGCATCTGGGTTTGATCCCCACTGTGCCGTGCTGCCCTGAGACAGTGATTGAGCCTGGGCATTGTGGCATGTGCCTGTAATCCCAGCTTTTTGGGAGGCTGAACACAGGCAGATCACTAAGAGTCTGATCTGCATAGTGAGACCCTGTAGACCCTTACTAAAAAATACAAAAAGAAAAAAAATCTGGTGCCAGAATTTTTTACACAATACAATACCTTGTACAAAAAGGTTATTTTTCTAAAAAATTCCCTGCAACAACTGGAGCATGACTATTTAGAGAGTAACTATCCAGTTATGAGTTTGCTTACAGATAATACAGAAATCTAAAAATGAAGATTTATTACTTTGCTGAGAATGATGAAGTGGTAACTGTCATCAACTATAAAATGAATCATCTTGAAAAATGAGGAAGACTCTCACTCAGTCTTCACTACAGAGAGTAAGACCAATCACAAGTGGGTTTTCATTCTAAAATTTGCAAATAGCAAAGCTGATAGCCAAAGCATAAAAAAGGAAACAAAATGCGATGTTCTAATTCTTCTTGGACAATTTTAATTCAAAATAGGAAAATCTCTTCTGCTAAGTAATATGTAAATCAATATAAGGTTCTCAAATAACATTTTTATCTTCTTAATACACTGAGTATTAAGTGTATCCTGCTGCTCGCCCTTGTCTTTCTGTGCTACATACATTTGCCATAAGCTTCATTTTAACCTAACTGGATAAAAACCCCACCTCTGAAAAAGTGAGATTATTTAACAAAAAATATTGTCAGAATTCAAACAATTTGTTATGTAGTATACATATATACTTTAAAATTATTTGTGTATATTGTTGTCTTTCTTCCAGTGTAATTTTTGTGGAGCTCCTGAAAGGACTTGCAGACTTCTGATTTCCTGAACTCCTAATATCTTGGATTCTATTGTTTTTGAATGTCTGATAATGTCTAGATTTTTGTTTTGTTTTGTTTTTACTAAACTATGGATGTCTTGCCAAGTATTCCGTACAGGGTCCAAACCTGCAGCCCAGATGCTGAGCTGTGGTGCTCACAGCATGTGGTGCTGGGGATTGAACCCAGTCCTTGAGCTTACTAGACTGGCACTTAGATCTCTGAGCTATTTCCATGGCCCCTCTATGCCCTGCCACAGTAGGAGCTTATATGAGCTGGCTTCACAATTGGTTCCAAGACACCTTGGCTGCATTACATCTGACACTGAAACCCAAGGTTCTTCAACTTTCTATTACCACTTCTTACCATACTTTATCTACCATGTATCTGAACCTAAAATGTCAATTTTATCCCAACATAAAATGTGTTGCTTTTCTTGGATATATAATTGTCGGTCAGGAACTCAAATTTATGATCTCTTTATACTCTATTATTTACAACTATACCTGACCTAGACAACATTTTCAATAAATATACCTTTGGGAAATGAATAGATTATAGGTTAAACGAATACCAATATTTTGCTACTATAAACCATGTTGCTCTAAACCTGGGTGTGCATATCTCGTGGAGCTCTAATACCTTTAATTCTTTCAGGAAAACACCAAGAAGTGGAATAAATGGGTACAATTTGACCTACACTCTTACTTTTTTTATGAACTGATTTCCACAGTGGTTGCCCCCATCTACACATTCACCGATAGTGGAAAAGTTATTTTCCCCCTTAATCCTCTAATCATTTATTATTGATCAGTTCCTTGATAACAGCCATTCTTTCTGGCTGATATGGAAACCCAGTATTGTTTTTAACTTTCATTTCTTAAATGACCAGTGATGTTTAACATTGTTTCACAAAATTCATTTGCCATTTTTACTTCCACTAAGAAATGTCTGTCCATTTCAGATTTTTGGATCAAATTTTGGATTATGTCTTTAAATTTGGGAAGTCTCATTTTCTAAGTTCTACTACTAATGAAATTCTTTAATGACACTGAGTGGGAATCAGTATCACAAATTCATGCTCAGAGACAAGTATTACCCTGATGATCAAACCAGAGAAGGGCCTAATCAAAAAACAGAGACAGCTCAATCTCCCTAGTGAATGTACATGGAACAAACTTCAACAAGATTCTAGCAAACAAAATGCAGCAAATCATCAAGAAGTTTATATGCCATGACCAACCAGGATTCACCCCAGAGATGAAATGATATTTCAACGTATGCAAATCAATAAGTGTAATACGATGTTTCAAAGAGCCAAAGACAAAAATGAAATGATTATCTCAATAGATTCAGAAAAAGTATTTGACAAAGTACAACACATATTTATGTTAAAAACTCTACAGAAAATAGGAATAAATGGTGATTATCTCAATCTGATAAAGGCCATTGTGATAAACAAATATCCAACATCATACTAAATGGACATAAACTGAACTCTTTCCCTCTAAAATCAGGAACAATATAAGGATACCCACTGTTGCTATTCCTATTGAATATACTTTTGGAATCATTATCCAGAGCAATTACACAATAGAGAGAAATAAAAGGAATAAGGATAGAGAAGGAAAAAATAAAATCATCATTATTTGTGAATGGCATGTTATTCTCTATAGAAGACCTCAAAAGCTCCAAGAAAAGACTTCTAGACTTAATAAGCAAATTTAGTAGTACAGGTGCATACAAAATTAACACTAAAATATCAATAGTCTTCCTGTACATAAGTTGCAAACTCACTGAGAAAGAATTTAGGGGAACAATTCCTTTCACAATAGCACCCAGAAAGTGAAATACTTAGGAATCAGTCTAACAAACCTTTACATTGAGAACTATGAAAAAAAATGGGAATGGATATCAGAAAATGAAATGATATCCCTTGCTCGTGGGTAGGAAAAACCAGTATACTGACATCTGATCCCAGAAAGAATGGCCGTTACCAAAAAATCAACCAATAATAAATGCTGGCAGGGCTGTGGAGGAAAAAGAGCTTTCTACACTGTTGGTGGGAGTGTATACTGGTAGAACCACTGTGCAAATCTCAGAACACTATGTTCTAGTTGACCCTTATTCCTCTTATTGGTATCCTGTCATGCCAAAGTTATATATACAGACCCATGGTTATAACACCACAGCTTTTAATAGCTAAACCTTGGAAACATCCCAAATGCCTACTAGCTGATTATTGGATAAATAAAATTTTATTATCAGCCATTAAAGAGGAACCATTTCTAGGTATGTGGATGTACCTTGCACTCTTAAGTGAATTAAATTGTACACACATGTATTAATACTGCATTGTTTCTCTATTGAGAAATAAAAAATGCATATAACATACAAAATATGTAGTTAATGGTTAATATTTTCTTCTTTTTTTAAATTTCTTATAACTTTTTTAAAATCGACAGTTCTTGTTTATATAAATGGTAATCTAAATGTAGTCTGATCCGCAGCTCCACAAGCCAAACAAGGCTGCCTTTAAGGCAGCCTGAGCTAGCCAAAAAATAAAAAATAAAAAAAGAGGTAGACTTTAAGTGGATTATCGACCAAGAATAATAATGGAAATGATAGGATAAAACACCTGTACATAGTAGAATAGAAATTTTGACTTAATTCTTATAACCTCACTGTGGCCCTGGAAAATTCGGAATTGAAAAGAAACTTATTTATTATATTTTAATGTATTTAGCTGTCACAGGGTCTCACTAAGCAGCTTGGATTCATAGTGATCCTCCTGCTTTCAGACTCCCCAGAGCTGGGATTACAGGCATGTGCAAGATACCCTGATTCTGGCCTTCTAAGCCCAGCCCGGGGGTGGGGCTGGCACAGCATGTGATGCTGGGAATCAAACCCCAGAATTTGCGCTTGCCTAAGCTGCCTAAGTAGGCACTTTAGTCCACTGAGCTATCTTGCTGGCCTCTGAAGAGAAGTTTAAAATCCTGAGTTTTAAAAATATTCTTTGAGATAGACTGACAGAGCATTAACTTTAACTGATCTCAGAAATTCTGAGTTATAAATATCAGCTTCTCTCATCTTGTCCATTGCCTGTGCAGTAATGGACACATTATTGTGTAAAATGTTCTTTATAAACAGGTGGAGCAGATGCGATGTTAGGAGTCTGAACCAGGGCAATGTCCAGAAAAGCACCTCTTCAGCTCTCCAAGCACTGCTGATTGCCCAGTGTGAGCTCCTTTCCAGGGGTTATCCCGTACATAGAAGCATTCATGAGACTTAAAAATTCATAAGAAAAACAGTGACTTTGAATGGCAATGGCTAACATTTGGTAGTATTTGTTATGTGCCAGAGAATCTTCCAAATACTGTAAATATTAGTATTCTTAGTTTTACAGACAGAATAAGCTCATCTACAGAAACATTACTTTGAACAAGGTTATATGCTTATTACATGCAGAGCTAGGACATAGTAGAGTCATTTCTCATTTAAGGACCAAGTTACGTCCCTGTGCCTAGGTAGTTAAACGAATTGGTCTGTAAATTAGGAATTGTGTTCAGTATGTACTACAATATTCAGAACAAAGAAATGCTCAAAGTGAACTCCAACTTAATAACTTTAATTTGCATAATTCTTACATACAGTACTGTACTGGATCACAGAACATAAAATTATAGTTTAAATCTGTTTATCAATCAAAATTGAAAAGTTAAGACTTATTTGTTCTTTATTTATAATACAATTTTAAATCCATAACTTCTAATGTACCCATGAATAAATATACTTAGAGTTTAACAAATAAACAAATTTCTTTATGGCAGCTACCGAGAGTATTGCTAGTGTGTATAATAAATCTTCACAACAAACTGACATGCTAAAAACAAGATGTGGCTAGAGAAATCTCAAATACTCGCCGGCAAGCTTGGTTCTCCCAAAAAAATTATTTGAAAAGTAACCTGAAACAGGAATACAGACCCTAGTGAAAGGGGTCTGAATTCTAAAACTGCTTCTACTTTGAGCTATGTAAAAACACTTCTATGAACAGAAATTTGAAGTGGATTTTCCCCCAGAAATCCCTGGATTTTGTTTTCTTTTTCTTTTGTAATCAAAATCACATGGCAAATGAGATGTATCAAAAGATATTTTAAAGACCAACTGGTGATTATCAAGTAAATCTGACTATTGCCCAAGGTGTAACTATCATGTTATTTGGAGGAAACCTAGATTTTTGTCTTAGATGATATCCCCTTCCCTTTCCCAGATTTCTAAAGAAATTTCAATTTGGTTCCAAGAAGAAATAAAATGTTGAATGAGGTGAACTCCTTTTTAAAAGACAGGGAAGTCTTTTGATAAACAATTAGAGATTTCTTGGTCCAGATTATTTTACTTCGTAATTCATTTTATGTACAAAAAATTAAGAAGTGAAGGGCATGAGAACCATGTTAAATGACAACATAGGTAGTAGCAGGAGTACTAGTGATATCAGCAGAGGTTGGTAAGGGTTACAGTTGCTCAAGTATTTGAGCAGTTTGAACAGGAAAATGGTATTTTCCAATTTATCTGTGCAATCCAATTCCTTAGGTAATATATTTTCTGAAATTTTTTGCTTTTTCCTTTAGAATTGTAATTGTGATTGATGATATGTGGTATAGTGGGAAGAGACACTCTCATAGAATCAAGCTCTCCATCCTCTGAATATTACTGAATATTTATCAAGCCCGCTTCTGCCGCGCCCTACGAGCCTTCCAATAAGTTACCACATCATACGGCCTCCTCTCAGACACCCTTTTTAGAAGAATCCCTTTCAACACCTATCAATGAATGACAGGATTGGAACCATATGGTTGACTTTGCTGCATTCTCTGAGACTTTAAAAGCTGGTGTGCTAGTGGAGATATTGAATTTAGTAAGATGATAAATGATTTTATAGCAATAAAGATAAAAGGCTTTGCTTCTCTGACTCCTGCATAGCCTGTCAACTGCAGCACTTCTACTCTTTATATATTTTAAAACTTTATAAGATCAAAGTGTGTAGTAATTAAATTTAAAAGCCATGGTTTTGATTTTCCCACCAATCTTATACCACATTTAAAAATGGAGCATGCTCCTATAGATTCATTTTCCAAATTTATATTATTTTTAATCTACCAAATACAACAAAATATATGCTCTGTTGGGGCAATTAGGATAATGTTCTGTACAATCTGGATGATGTGTAAACCTATCCTTAAAATGTGTATGTTTGCTTCTCATAGGTAAAAGTGCTGTAGAGTGTGACACAACTGTTGCTCACTTGGATGACAATTTATTCCTAAAAATGACTTCAGAGCTGTCTAGTTAAAGAAATTTGCCAGGAAAATTAGACATGAAACTGGGACAGTTGATGACAATGGTTACTTTTTCTCTTTCATGTAGGTTTAAAAAAAAAAGAATTTCTTATTCAAACTCTCACCATTAAGTAAAATGAAACAGCTGGAACAGAGTGAAATGTATTTTACAGAGGTTTCATGAAAGAAAATAAAATGTAGCTCGGCATATCTGCAGAGCAAATCCATTTAAACTCAAGAGGGCACTTACCTCTTTTTTCCCTCCGGCAATACCATCCAATACTGAATAGAGTACAACATAGCAGTTACAGTAATATTAAAATGACAAATTTTAGCTTCTAATAGTTAGGAGAACAGAACATGAAAGAAAAGAAGATTAAAACTACAGACGCACAAAGAAGAGCAATTAACCCAATTAACCACTCAGTCTGAACAAGGAGGATGTAAACGCGCATTAAAGAAGCCAGATGAAGGTTTTATCATCATTTATTGCAGGCATTTAGGGGAGTAGCAAGATTTTGATTCCAGTTTAACCTTGGCATAGATAAGACTATTCAAATAAAAATGTATCTTCAAATGTAATTACTTAATAAAGGCTTCAAATGTTTTCCTAATAGGCTTTCTTTAGACCATTAAGAATTGCAGGATTGCATGGTCTGAATGTTCATGCCCCCCAGAATACACATGCATTAGTTTAAACCCCAAGGCAACAGTGCTAGCAAGTTGAACATTTTGGAGGTGATTCGATTATGATAGTAAGGTTTTCACAGACAAAATCAGCACCCTTATGAAAGCATGCAGGGAAGCATGTTTACTTTTTTCTGCTGAGTAAGGTTACAGTGAAAAGATGGGCATCAAGGAAGTCATCCTCACCTGCTGGGAGCAGGAGAAGCTAGAAAATTGGTCAACTGTATGTGTAGGCCAGAGGAGGCCTCAGTGCCTGAAGCAAACAAGCTACCTCAGTCCTGGGATAAGCATCCTGTCTGTTTAAGGTCTGTTATCAGTTGCTAGGCAATCCTGTGTCACATGCTGTTAACTTTGCGAAGGTATAAATAAACTTTGGGGTGTTTTGTTCCTGGCCTCCTCTTGCCAGCTAGGCATACCAGCCTCTGCTGAACCCAGCTTTTGTCTTCTTGTCTGTCTTTTCTTATTCCCGCTGCTGTTTCTCCCTGGATAGAACTGATCATGGTGAGAGCAATGGATCCCTACGTTCAGCAGCTGTAGACCCTGCTCTTTGATGTTAGACTTTTCAGCCCCAAGGATGTGCAGGAGAAAGGTCTGCTGTTTACAAATTGCCCAGTTTGTAGGGATCTTTTTTTTTTAATAGCAGCCTGAAAAAGATGAGATGGTGGCATGAGTAAGTGCAGCATACCCTGGCAGACCTGATGTGGACTGACTCCCATGGGTGAGCATGCTAGAGACTTGGTTCCCAGTGTAATGCTTTTGTGGTGCTAGGAGCATTAAGAGGTAGAGCACCCTGGAGAGTTGGTCGCTGCCCTCTGGAAAGACCAAAGTTGTTCTCATGGGACCTAGAGCTACTTCTCCAAAGAATGTCTACACAGAAAAGCAGACTTGATGTCCCATTCTTCTACCTGTTGCATAAAGGGATTTCACTCTGTGCGCATGATCCCTCTAGTTCCAGGGATCAGCATGAAGTCTTCTGTAGAGTCAAGGGCATGCCAACACAGTGGCTCTGCATCTCCCGAATGGCATAGTAAGTAAACTTGTTTTCCTCAAAGCTATGCAGTTTCAGGCATTTCATGACAGCAATGAGAACTATCTCATACAGTAGACTTAGTGAGAGTTGGCTCATGACTATAACTCTACCTAACATGTGGAGATGCTTTTGAAAACTGGGCCATAAGCAGAGATGAAATTAAAGGAACAAGCTAGAACAGATCTAGAATGTTCTTATGCATAATTCTGGCAAGAATTCAAAAAATGAGAAAGGTAAACTTAATCTACAGTGGAAATGACATTTTTATTAGAAATTAGCAAAAAAGACCATACACTATACATATACTGAGCTGTATTACATCTATGCCTTAAAGCTTTGGGAGGTCTGAGTTTCAAAATAATGAAAAGTTTACATGAGAAATTACCTTTTGAAGAATAAAAAAGACACCAGGGAGATGGCTCAGTGAAATAAGTGCTTTCCTGGCAAGCGAAAGGGCCTGAGTTTAATCCTCAGTTCCACCAAAAAAAAAAAAAAAAAAAAAAAAA
>PVKA01018253.1:0-15652 GCA_004027165.1 Ctenomys sociabilis
AAAAAAAAAAAAAAAAAAAAAAAAAAAATCCATCGGAATCAAGCAACACTGCTTGAGGACCTTAGCAAACATTTGGTCATAGCATATCTGCAGAGAACCATTTTCTGAGCTAGCCACACCCAGTAAAACCCCTTGTTCACCACAGGCTCATCTGGCTGTCAGGCAAAAGGGTCATTTTCTGAGAAAGTCTCGTGATGTACTAAAGAAAAGCTTAGGAAATAAACTCTCAGTCCCAAAGGAGCAGTCTATTCACTCTAAAATATTCGATTTATGGCCCACATTGAATCCTGTGTCTATAATTTACTGCCCTAACTACAAAGGAGTTTTTTTTGTTGTTGTTTTTTGTTTTTTTTAATACAAACCAACTTCAATGTATTTTACTACTTTCCTTGCCTCTGTTAAGACAAAAAATAAGAAACTTCTCTGAAAGAGAAGCCAAGCACAGTGAAGATTCCTGTGGCTCACCTCCACTTCGTAGGGCTCTGCCCACGGGCCTATGGTTGTGTTTGGTTCTCTGAGCATTCGGTTTCACCACTGCCTTCCCAGGAGTCCGGACAGCCCACACAGCAACATAGCTCTTGGGAGGACAAGAATGGGTTGTTCAGTGAGCCTATGTTTCTGGACATGGCAGCATGCACCTGTAAGCCCAGCACTTAGGAGGCTGAGGCAGGAGGATCAAAATGAGTTTGAGGCCAACCTGGGCTGCATAGCGAGATCTTGTCTCACCCTCCCCCCAAAAATGTGACGGTATACCAAGAATCACTCTAGGTGCTAGAAACCCAACAGTACATAAAGAAGACAAAAATAATCCCCCTTGCAGGAACTGCCAGGAGGAGGAGACAAATTAGTAAAAGATATGCTACAGGGAATGAATGCTTAGGGGTCAGACCAGTCCTCATGCAGACATTGCTAAAGGCAATGTGAAGAGAAGGAGCTCTCTACAGATGAAGCAAGCATGACTGCAATGAATGGGACATCGGCCGCTTGATGCTGGGGAGGGGGCTCCCCCACTACTGACCTGGAACCAGAGTGGGAGGATGTGTCTAGACTGCAGATACCTTTTAAAATGGCCCTTGTGATACTCTGCTTTCTCTTCAGATTGTATAAATCTTTCACCTTTAAAAATGGCCCTTATACTAAATCTGTGGTGTGAAAGAAAGGCAGGCTCTGAAGAGGACTCCTGAGGAGGAGGAGGAGGAGAACCAGGAGGAACAGGAGGAGCAGGAGGAGGAAGAGGAGCAGGAGGAAGAAGAGGAGGAGGAGGAGGAACAGGAGGAGGAGAAACAGGAGGAGCAGGAGGAGAATCAGGAGGAGGAGGAAGAGGAGGAAGAAGAGGAGAAACAGGAGGAGCAGGAGTAGGAGGAGTAGGAGGAGCAGGAAGAGGAAGAGGAGGAGGAGCAGGAGCAGGAGGAGAATGAGGAGGAGAAAGAAGGAAAAGGAGCAAGAGGAGGAGGAGGGAAAGGAGGAACAGGAGGAGCAGGAAAAGGAAGAAGAAGAACAAGAGAAGAAGAAGGAGCAAGAGGAGGAGGAACAGGGGAAGAACAGGAGAAGGAGCAGAAGGAGAAGGAGGAAGAGGGAGAGTAGGAGGAAGAGAAAGAGAAAGGAAGAGGAAGAAGAGGAGGAGCAAAATGAAATTGCTCTTTCTAAATAGGAAAGATGGAAGGAAGATTGTTTGCAGCATGAAAATGAAGAGCTAAGCCTCTGATGTGCCGCACTGGAGATGCTATATTAATTAATGCAGCATAATAAATTTTCCCCCAAAGTCAGCAGCTTAATATACAAATATTTATTAGCTCCCAGTTTCCAGTGAGGAGCGGTTTCCCTGTGCAGCGCTGGCGGAGGTCTCAGGTCTCTGCAGAGCCTGAAGCCAAGCTGTCGGGGGGCTGCATCACCTGGGGTCTCCACCGGGTCAGGACACCGGCTTCCCACATGGTGCCCCCGGTGCTGTGGACAGGCGGCCTCGGCTGCCCACCTCGGGAGTCCCAGAGGAGGCACAGGGCCTGCATTGCCCTGCTGGCAGCTGGTTTCCCACAGCGAGCCTCCCGAGGAAACAGCAGAGCTCACAAATGCCTTCAGTGACCTGGTCTTAAAAAATCATACACTGCCAGGCCATAATATTCTGTCAGCTAAAAGAAATCATGAATTCAAGCCACATCCAAGAATAGGGGAATTGTGCCCTGCTCTCTGGAGAAAGTCATACCAAAGAATTTGGGAACATTTTTTAAAAACCATCACAGTGCGCACTGGATATTCGAGTAGAAATATGGAGTGAGCATTAAAACTGGAGCAGAGGGGAGGATGCAGCAGGGAGAGACCGTCTGCGAGCCCATGGCGGTGGCTGCTGTCACTCCTGCCTTTGCGTTCTGGGCTGGCCATGAGCATAGGTTTCTGGGCCAACCCTGAGTGCATATGCCAAGTGGCACCGGCTGTCTGCCCTGGGCCTGGTCAGCACGCACTACCTTGCTGCAGTCCCGGTGTCCTTTATAAAGGCGAGGTGAAAATGCTGCCAATACTCATCCCCAGGGAGCATCACCCCAAAAAAAACCTGAGGGTGGATGCAGGACTCTCAGGAGGCTGCAAACAGCGGTGCCAGGGTGGGACAGAAGCAAAGAAAGCTGGCAGCCGGAGCCCAGTCTCCTATGGCCATTCTAAGTGACGGCTGCAGATCCCTTTCAAGGATGTTTGCATGCTGGTCTGAGAATCCTCTGTCCTGAGGAATGGCCAATTATGCTTTCAACACCGATTAAATGAGTGGTCTAAGTGGATGTTTGTACTTTAAAATGAAGGAAGCAGAGTTCCAGAAGGCAGGGAGGAGGAAGAGGAACTGCCTTTCAGCAACCAGAGCTCGGGGAGAGCTAGCGCCTAGCCCCACATTCTTCACCCGCACAGGAAGTAACAGGAACCTCCACGAGCTCTAGACCTGCCGAGGCTCAGAACCGAGACTTCAAGGCTCTTTTACCTGGATGAGCGAGGAGCTGGGAGTTGGCTGCCCGTCATCCAGGCCAAGCACTGTCCAAGCCGTTCCCGCCACCCCATCCAACAGAAACTCAGTGAACTCACCTGAGTCAGGGTCTACAGAGCAGAATGAACTCCTGCCTGTCGGGAAGTCTGAACTCGAGGCTGGTGGGTAGGAAGCCAGGAAAAAAAGGGGTGGGGACCAATGACCCAAGCAAGACAGAGCTCTGTGCAAGTCCAGATGGAGGAATTCAACTGTAGAAGGGCTTAAGATCTCTCAGCTGCAACACAGAGCTCTTCTAGGGGAGGGTTATAGGGCCGGCCAGATAGCTCAGGGGACTCTTGCTTAGGCAAGAGCTAGGGGACCAGGGTTCAATCCCCAGCACGCCGTGCCAGCCCCTCCCCCAGGGCGCACTGATTCAGCGAATGAGACTGGGCGTGGTGGCACGCACCTCTAATCCCAGCGCTCAGGAGGCTGAAAACAGGAGGATCACCACTACAAGTCCAAGCTGCGTAGTGAGACCCTGTACCAAACACATAAATGAAAAAAGAAAGAAAAAAAATTATATAGTTAAGAAATCTTACAGAACGATTTGAGTGTTTGAGTTACTGGCATGCATAACTGTGATAAAGAAAGAAAAATGGAAAAATAGAAAAGAAGAGCATTTTAAATATAAAACTAACAGCAATAGAAAGAATTTCACCTATAAAATTGTAGCACCAGTGTCTTTTGTACTCTTAATGGACAGTGAATTTAAGCAGCTGTTTTCCTTTAATGAATAGTAATTATACCCATTTTTAAAAACAGACCCTTCTTCGCTCATATTTTCCCCCTCTCCGCCCTGCCTAGTGCCGCCACCAGCATGCGTATGTTCGCCTGTGCTGAGCAATGTCGCGGAGCTGTACCCCTTCGTGCACTTGCGCCGACCAGCAGGGCCACACCCTCAGCGGTCCTCGGTTTTGAAGCTCCAGGTACCGCCTGGGGCAGCTTCCAGCCCCATCGGATTTCCTACTGGCAACCGCGGACCTCGGGAGTCACTCATGCACTCCGCACCTTGGTCTTGCGTTTGTTGGGTGTGTGGAACCACGGTGCCTTCCTTGTAGGCCAGGAGAGTGACAAGGGGCTCAGATCTCAAGGCAGTGCAGCACGTGAATATTCCTGAATAACACTTAGCTCTGGAAAAAACAATAACTACAATCAAAGAAGTACTAAGTGTTTCTAAAGAATACAAAAATAGAGCAGAATATAGAAATGATGGAACCCCTGAATAACCAATATAGGAAAGAAATAGAAGGTATGAAACAGATTCCGAGTGATATACAGGAAATTAAAACCTCAATCACAAGCTGGCAAATCCACTTGAAAGTGAAAATAGACTTTCTGACGTTAAAGACACCATTGTAGCTAGCGAAAAAGTAAGCAAAGATCTCTTAAAAATGACTAGGATGCAGGAAAAAATAATTCAACACCTGCAACACGATGCAAAGATATGTGAGACTAATAAGCATCAATGAGAAGGAAGGAGTCAATACAAATGATATAAAAAGAATATGGGCAGAAGTAATAGCAGAAAACTTCCCAAATATGGGGCAACAATCTGAAACTCAGGTAATCGGAGCATATAAAACTCCAAATAACATCAACCCAATTAAAACCACTCCCAGACATATAATAATCAAGATCCCAGAAATTCAGCACAGGAACAGTATAGTAAAGAAAAGACACAGATCACATTTAAAGGAAAACTCATCAGAATAATGGCAGATTTCTCTTCACAAACCATCAAGGCAAGAAGAGCATGGAGCAAAGTACTTCAAGTCTTGCAAGAAAACAAATTCCAACCCAGACTGATTCACCCGGCAAAACTCTCTTTCAATTATAATGGAAAAGTAAAATACTTCCATGACAAAGAACAACTAAAGACTTTCATGATGACAAAGCCAAGCCTACATAGACTACTAAATGATGTTCTAGAGAGGGAGCAAATTGATCACAATCCCATGAACAAGAATGGAAAGAATCCACCCAATAGGGCAAACAAACATAGGAGAATAAGAGGTATACAATAGTAGTCTTTCAGTTATTCTTTTGTGCACAGCAGCAAAATATTTCCATCAGCACACTCTACAAATGGACTTCTCTTGCACCCTATGGGTCATGATTCCATATGGGACTACAAGGTGGATTTCAAGGAAATAGCTGTAGCTCAGTCCCACAAGTGACACCTGGCCACTAGTAAATGTCATGGTCATTATCCATGTGCACAACACACTAGAACTTTGTGCGATATCCTATCCCCAAACTATCAGAAGTGATGATCATTTATTTGTCATTTCAGCATTTATCTTATATTTTATTTAGTATTTCTTTACTATCATGAGAACTTTTTCTTAGTTCAATTGTTTTGAAACATTTAATTTTAAATTAATATTTAATTTTCTGAATATTGCTTAATCTTAATTTTTGTTTTAAGATTTATACTATATCTTTCTTTTTTTCTTTCTTTATTTTTTCTTTTCTTTTTGTCTTTTTGAGACAGGGTCTCACTATGCAGTTCAGGCTGGCCTTAAGCTCACTTTGTAGCTCAGGCTCGTCTCGAACTCACAACAATCCTCCTGCCTCAGCTCCCGAGTGCTGGGATTACAGAGATGCGCCACCACGCCCGGCTTATACTATATCTTTCAATTACAATTTATCTATAAGACATCATATGATATCCTCTCCTAGTATTAGAAACTTTAAAAAGTATTATTTTTATTTTCTATTGACTTTATATTACTTCTTCCCTGTCCTTTATACACACATCCACACACATGTATGTGTGTATAAAAAAATACGTGTATAACCCGACATAAGATTAGTACTGTTGGGTTGGCAAGATAGCTCAGCGGTCTAAAGCGCCTGCTTTGGCAAGCTTAGGCAAGCTCTCAGGGACCGCAGTTCGATCCCCAGCACCACATGCCGTGCCAGCCCCTCCCCCAGGGCGGGCTGAGCTGACCCCGCACCTCCCCCCGCAAGAAAAGAGTCCGTGATGTGTAGTGAGACACTGTAATAAATAAATAAAATTAAATTAAAAAAAAAAAGATTGGTACTGTTTCATAGAAATCTTCAATGACCTTTTAAATAAGGGATCATCTAATATATTTTATATAGTCCTGCATAACTATCACTTTGAAAGCTCTTTGTTGTTCATCAAGGAGCATACTGCAACTTCTCACGACTTTTGAATCACATTCTTTGTTATTTCCTATAAGCTAAATAAGGGATCATCTAATATATTTTATATAGTCCTGCATAACTATCACTTTGAAAGCTCTTTGTTGTTCATCAAGGAGCATACTGCAACTTTTCACGACTTTTGAATCACATTCTTTGTTATTTCCTATAAGCTATGTTGGGAGGTATTAAAATATTTCAAGTTTATTTAACTAGAAAATATTTTACTTTTAATTTTCAAAGGTATGTTTGCTAAGTATAAAATTCAAAGAGGATAGATCATTTTTTTTCTTTAATTAGTCTAGTTTCTCACACACTTGGTCCTTTTTTTTTCTTTCTAATGTGGAGTAGATGCCATTTAATTTTGTTCTTCCATAGCTAATATTTTTTATGTAGATGCTTTAACCATTTTCTTCCTATATAACAAGTGTTGGACAATTTCATTTTTGTGTCTTTTTTTGTGTATCTTGATATTATTTTATTTAAATTTTTGTGCAGAAGGTTCATTTTTCTTGGAAATGTGATATAAGTTGAACTAAATTCAGAAATTTTAAATCTTTAAATATTTATTGCCTACTCCTTTCTACTTTGAGAATTCTAATTATATGAATATAAAAAAAGGTGCAGTTAATGCTTACAATTTTTGTTTTTACTCTGATTTTTTTCCTCTCTTGAATTTCTTATAACTTCTTAGTTCTTTTTTTTTTTTTTTTAAAGCAAAACTTATACGTTTATATCTGGTAATCTGAAAAACTAATTTGCACATAGCATCATGTAATATAGCAACAATTGTTGGATTCCAAAAGAAAAGACCTAGATCTAGATTGTGTGAAAAGTAGGATCTTTTTTGTAAAAATGAGCTGGGCATGGTGCTGCTGGAACCTTCTGAGAATTAAAGACTTCAGAGCACAGTGAGCCACACACACCCACATTCCTAGCAACACAACTCACTACCAGTGAAGCCTGGAAGTGACCCACATGGCCGTCACAAGATAAATGGATTAAAGACGTGTGGCTGTCTGTGGTGGTGCACACCTGTAACCGCAGTGCTGGGGAAGCCGAGGCAGGAGCAGTATTGTGAGTTTGAGGCCAGCCTGGCACACAAAGTGAACTCAAGTCCAGCCTGCACTGTAAGGTGAGACCCTGTCTTTAAGAAAAAAAGGTGAAGCACTGGCGAGATAGCTCAGCGGACTAAAGCGTCTGTTTAGGCAGCGCACAGCAGGCCGGGATTTGATGCCTGGTATGCCCTGCCGTCCACTCCCGGGGGATTGAGACTGGGTGTGCTGGTGCGTCTGTAATCCCAGCATTGGGCAGGCTGAAAATAGGAGGGTCGCTATGAGTCAGATCTAGTAGTGAGATCCAGTAGTGAGACCTTGCACTAAATACATAAAAATTTTTTTAAAAAGATACAATAGACTCTGGCCACTCAAAAGCAGCTCTGAGCACACAGTAGTTTGTGCGTCAAAATACATCTTCCCTTCCTCAATGGAGAGACATCACAATCATCGAAACTTACAGCCACAAAGTACGTGGATAACTGGGGAAAAGATTTCTCATATACCGTTATGTAACCAGAGCAGGGCCTGAATTTCATTACAAGACACAAAAAGAAGGGTCATGGGGCCGGGAGATAGTTTAGTGGCAAAAGCACTGCCTGGCCAGCACAAGGTCCTAAATTCAATCCCTGCTGCTACAAGAACAAGAATGGGGAGGAGGAGGTGGGGGAAGAAGAGGAGAAGGAAAAGAAAAAGAGTCATGCAGAAACTGCCTTAGCCACACAGCTCTGGAGGCTGAGGCAGGAGCATTCCTGTGAGTTCAAGTACTAAAACAAAACAAAATAATCACTTTAAAACTGGGAGTCTGCCCTGAAGGCATCCTGAGGCCTCAAAAAAAAAAAAAAACTGAGTGTTATGCTTTGTGTCTAGTTGTCCCCCCAAAGCCTCATGTAGTCATGGGTAGGGACGTCAAGAGTTTGTGATCCACTGGGATTATGTGTGATCCAAGGCTGGGATTTGTGAGTCTCAGTAGTGCTGGGATTATGGGTGTGAGTACTACACCCCATCCTGGGGCAGAAAGCCTGAATGGAATATAAGAGACAGACTTTCTTCTAGCTATTGCTCTTTGTTGTTGTTGTTCCGCCGCCTTGGAGCCAGCTGAATGGGCTGAAACCTCTAGTAACTGTGAGCTAAATAAGCCTTTCCTTCCTTCATTTTTGGGAGTTGGGTATTTATCCCAGCAAGGAAAGAAGAGTAACTAAGACACTGGGAGAGCAGATGAGAGTTCAAGGCCAGTGTAAGCTACATAGCAAGACTCTATCTCCAGAAAAAGGAAGGGGGTCTAGCGAGCTAGCTCAGTGGCTTACATGCCTACCTGGCAAGTGTGAAGTCCTCAGTTTAAACACCTGATACCAAAAAAGTCAAATAATAAAGTAGGGGCCAGGGAGCTGGCTCAGTGGAATAAGCACTTCCTTGGCAAGCGCAAGGGCCTGAGTTCAATCCCCAGTTCTGCCAAACAAACAAATAAGTAAATAAATAAGAACAGTTCACAGATGTATACTTTAAATACAATTCAAGTCTGTCCAACAAAAAAAACAAGTGTGTCCATTGCACACTCTGACTTTGCAATTCACGCAGTCATCTCCACAACAAACAAGACGCAGATGGCCTGGCCCAGGTCTGTAATCCCAGCACTCAGGAGGTTGAGGCAGGAGGGTCACTGCAAGGTTGAGGTCGTCTGGACTGCATAGCAAGGCCTGTCTCTCAAGCCCTGTGGAGACCACGGCCCCATGGAAATGAGAGCCTAGGAGCCATGGCATTCATGGCCAGACAGGAGAGAAGAGCCCGGCTCCTCCAGCTGCGGGGCAGGATGGTGGCCTTGGGTCCAAGCAGTGCCTGGTGGGCCTTGCCTTGCTTTCCCCAATGCTAAGCCACCCTGAGCCAGGGCCGACAGGCACCCTGTTGCAGCCTGGGGGCAGGGGGTGGGGGCAGGAGAGTGCAGAAGTCAAGCCCAGCTGAGCAGCTTAGCAGTTTAGTGTATCTCAGAATTTAAAAAAAAATAAATAAATAAATTGTTTTTAAACGAGGTAGGAAACAAGTCAAACAAAAAAATAAAATAAATTTTAAAAATGAACCTCTCGGGCAGGGAAGATGGCCCAGCTCTTCCCTGGTAAGCACAATGGCCTGGAGTTCAATCCCAGATTCCGCCAAAAAATAAATAAATAAAATAAAAATGAACCTCTCCTAACACAGTGGAGTGAGATCCATGGGAAAGCCCTGGGTGCAAGCCCCAAACCCACAAAACCACTACGCAGGGCTGTGAAGCAGGTCCAATGCCTCCTGGTGGCCTAGATGTCACTGTACAAATGAGCACACTGGCAACCTTTCTAGGACTAGTGAACTCTGCTGTTCTGTTCTGTTCTGGTTCTTTTCTGGTTCTGGTGCAGTTTGGTTCAGTCTTGTTGAGGCAAGCAGCTAGGCTTGAACTTCAGACCCTCCCGCCTCAGCCTCTCCAAGGGCTGGGATTGTAGGAGTTGCCACCACGCATCTTTCCTGCAGCTCCTGAGCTGAGCAAGTGCCAGGTCACCTAGACACAGGGTCTGAGCAGGAGAGGCCTCCCCGGACATAATTGTGTCACCATCCCCCAGCCCCCCAGAAACTTGCACTTGAGACCAGGGACCATGACAACGTGTGGTAGCGCATTTCGGTTCCAATGCAAAGCGTGGAGACTAGGAAAATTGAAAATCAGAACCACCTGCCACGCAGGAGGTTGAGGTAGGCGGGTAGCAAGTTTGATCCTAGCCTGGGTGACTTAGTGAGATGCTATTTTAAAATATAGAAAATTTCTGGGGACGCTGAAAACGGGCAGATCACTACGAGTCTAAGCTGCATAGTGAGACCTTGTACCAAATACATAAATTGAAAAGAAAATACAGAAAACTTTTTGTATCAGGAATCGACCCTTTTTTTTTTTTCTTTTGTCTTTTTGAGACAGGGTCTCACTATGCAGTTCAGGCTGGCCTTAAGTTCACTTTGTAGCTCAAGCTGGTCTCAAACTCACAGCAATCCTCCTGCCTCAGCCTCCTGAGTGCTGGGATTACAGGCATGCGCCACCACGCCCGCCTTTAAATATTTAATTTTTTTTTTTTTTTAGAACCAGGGATTAAACTCAGGCCCTTGCACTTGCCAGGGAAGCGCTTATCCCACTGAGCCATCTCCCTGGCAGGCCTTTGCACTTGTCAGACACTGTCGCTGAGCTATCTCCTCGCCCCCGCCCTTGAAATTAAAATTAAATAAAGCGCCAGGCTATAACTCAGTGGAAAGGCCAAGTTCAATCCGCAGTACCTGAAATAAATAAATCATTTTCCTTTTTGGGGGGTACATAAATTGAATCTGGTGTCCCAGACATGCTGGGCACTAAACAATCTACCTGACCCTTTTTTTATTCTGAACGAAGTCCCAGGACTCGCAACATTCCTGCCTCGGCCTCCTGAGTATCTGCAATGCACAGCTGCGGGTCACTGTGCTGGCCTGCATGGATGGCGGGACCGCCAGAAGTGTGAAACGCTTCTCCCTCCCTCCGTCCATCCTCCCGCCTTCCTTCCTTCCAGGGCCCAGAGCAGAGATCGGAAACAAACTCCCGGCGTGGCCAGGGCTTTGCAGAGCAGCGGAGCGGCGTCCTGGTCGCCATGGCTACGGAGTCCTCGCGCGCGCGCGCACCGCCCGGGGCCTGTTAAACTAGTGCCGGGCGCCCCCGTGTGGTCACAATAGGGACATGGGTTAGAATGAAAATCCTGGGTGAATTTCTAAAGTCAGTCCCAGCACTCGGGAGGCAGGAGGATCGCAGGAGTTTGAGGCCAGCCTGAGCGACAAAGTGAGACCCTGGCTCAAGAGTAAAATGAAATAAAATGAGATCGTCTCCACCCGGAACGCGCCCGATCTCGTCTGATCTCGGAAGCTAAGCAGGGTCGGGCCTGTTTAGTACTTGGATGGGCGATGAGATCATCTCTTGATGAGAGAATGAGATAAAGCGTAAATTTTAATTTAAATAAAAGAGGTTTCCGGCCCAATACAGCTCCAGGGTCCCTGTGGCCGACCTCAGCAATCACCAGGTGACAAACAAGGAACTCGGAGTTTGGAGCTGGAAGTTTCCAGAAAACCCCGGAGCCATCTCGCGTTTCCGGCCCGGGCTCTGAAAACGCCCCGCAGGGCGAGGGTGGTGGCTCAGCTCAGCGTGTGCTCGCAGGCGCCGCCTGGCGGCGACTCCGCAGATCGCACCACGGCCCTAAGTGGACCAGAACCTGCCTTTCCCGCACCATCTATTCCGCAGCTGCTGCAACCCGCTTTGCAAAGATGCCCACCTTGGACCAAAAAGAAACGGCAGCGGGCAATCCCTGCTCAAAGCACATGACTAGAAAGGCATCTTGGAGCACGCCTGTAATCCCAGCAGTCAGGAAGGCTGAGGCAGGAGGAAGGCAAATTTAAACCCAGCCCAGCCACTTAAACACACCCAGAGCCGCAGCATGTGGCCTACAGGTCCTGGTTTAGGCTTCTCTGTCCTTGCCAGAATGTATGCTTTCCCCTCAAAAAAATCAGTGATCTGAAGAGAAACCATAGACCCTGTCTCAAAAAGACAAAAAAAAAAAAAAA
The DNA here is from genome assembly GCA_004027165.1 of Ctenomys sociabilis. Lineage (NCBI taxonomy): Eukaryota > Metazoa > Chordata > Mammalia > Rodentia > Ctenomyidae > Ctenomys > Ctenomys sociabilis. The sequence continues at coordinate 11,818 of PVKA01018253.1, forward strand.
AAAAAAAAAAAAAAAAAAAAAAATCAGTGAAATGATTTTCCCCCTATCCACCTGCTGCTGACACCCTCCCTACACACTTTGTGAGTATAACACACCTACACAGGCCCTACCATCTCAGAATGGAAGGATATTTCAAAAGCTAATTTTACATAACAATCACCCACCAAAGGCAAGCCAGAGTGCTATGAACAGGCCTGCTTTGTTTCCACCTTGCAGCTATGTAAACACTCTAAATAAAATCAATTTATTGATTTGTTGATTTGTCACTGAGTTATCTCCCTGGCCCCTAAAATTACATTTAAGAGGAAAAACTTGGGAAGCTGAGATTGAAGGATGGATCACTATGAGTTCAAAGGCTGCCTGAACTATATGGCGAGAGCCTGCCCCCCTGGGGGGGGGGGGGGGGGCAGGAACATAGCTCAGCAGCACAGCACTTGCCTGGCAAACACAAGTTCAATTTCTACTCAGTATCGAAAATAGTGTTTTCTGCCTGGGCATGGTGGCACACACCTGTAATCCCAGCACTCAGGAAGCCCAACAAGAAAATCTTGAATTTGAGGTCCCCCTGGGCTGCTTAGTGAGACCATGTCTCAAAACAAATCCAAAAACAAAAAAAGTGCTAAAGATGAAGAGCAAAGCTAACAGAGTGATGCTGTGGGCTGAGCTCCTGGGTCTGCAATCTGACTCCTGAAAGCTTGAACCAGCTGCCCAGGGACCGTTGTCTGCTTGGGAACCACAGCTTGGAACCCACCGCTGCAGAATCGGGACTGCAGGACAGGACTTCGCGGGTCCTTTAGCTACCAAGCGACATGCTACATCTCTTATCTACAGAACCCACCCAAGATACGTACACATGGGAGGGGGGCAAACTTTTTCTTTTGTCTTTTTGAAACAGGGTATTATGAAGTTCAGACTGGCTCTGAGCTCACCTAGTAGCCTAGGCTGGCCTTGAACTTGCAGCAGTCCTCTGGCCTCAGCCTCCGAGTGCTAGTATTGCTGCCATGCACCGCCACACGCAGCTAATTTTAATAGTAAATTCCCAGACACCTCGAGGGGCACACAAGGTCCCTGCGCCTGTACAAAAACAACAAAGGTGCTCAATGCTGAGGGCACTCGCTGCCAGGCGTGCACAACGGCCCTGCAGCGCAGGAGCACGCGTGCGAACACTGGGGCTCCACTTTTCAAATAATCAAATATAAAATCGGAGAAGGGAAACCTCGTAAATTTGAATTGGAATAGTGTAGTTCACTGAGGTTCTTCTTTTCTCTTATAAAAGCTATTTAGGACATTCAAACAGCCCAAGAGCTTAAAGAGCCAGGCAAAGGGGACAGCCCCACCGCTAGGTGGGGGTTCCGAGGGCGGCACACTTTCATCCAGGGTGGGAAGGTGCGGGCAGTGTCAAGCCCCGAACGCAAGGGCTGCACATCGGAGCCCAAATCTCCATGGCGCAGGGTGCTGCAGCCGGCTCCGCCTGCCCAGACTGTGAAACCAGAGGCCAGAGAATCAGCAAGGCCCCTTTGCTGATTCAGTTGGCAGCTCAGACTGCAAGGGTCAGGGACGGCTAGCACGGTGTCGCCGGTCATTTCAGCGCAGGATGGCCGACGCTTTGATCAGCTTCTGCTATAGCCTCAGATGTAATTCTTGCGTGTATTTTTGGTCTGTTAAGACGTTAATCTGCCTGAGAAGCACAAGGGCCTGAGTTCAATCCCCGGTTCCACAAAAAAAAAAAAAAAAGAAAGAAATTAATCTGTGCATATGCAACTTGCCAGACATTAAATTATAAAAGCTGGAGGAAGGGGGCACTTGCGATGTAATATATATTAATTCCCCATGGTGAGCCCAATGGGTACATACCATGAACACAGAGTAATAAAAATAAACTTTTTTAAAAAGAAAAAGCAGTGCGAAGAGCAAAACCTGAGCACATTTTTTCCCAACAGTAAGGCACCTGAGCCCTCGCAGGAGGGCGGCCCCGCGGGCATGGGCTCAGGAGCTGTACTGAGCTGGCCTGCGTCCAAATGGTTGCAGGTCAACTCGCAGGTTTGGCCATGCAGAATCTGATGAAGAGAAAGTGCCCGCAGGTAAGGCACCAACACCCAACACAAGGGCTCAATCGAAGAATGGCCAGGTCTCCTCCAGTGAAAAGAACATTATAAAATGCAATGCTCAGACAGTGGGCGCAGAGGCCCAAAACCCCACTGCAGCTGCACAGAGTCTATCTGGTTCGGCACAGCCACAGGGCCAGCACGCTCACATAGTATTTTTGAAACTGGGTCTTGCTATGGACCCAGACTGGCTCAAGCTCCTGGGGCTCTGCCTCAGCCTCCCCAGCACCCCATGCGCAAGCAATCTCTCTTGGACAAGCTTTTTTTTTTTTTTTTTAATTTAGTACAGGGTCCACAGGGTCTCACTACATAGATCGGACTCGCAGTGATTCTGTTTTCCGCGTGGGGACTACAGGCGCACAGCACCTCGGCCAGGCTCAATCGCTGTCCTAGCACACCCCAGGGCGGCTGGCCGAGGCAGTCTGCCTTAGCAGGCAGGCACTTTAGTACACTGAGCTATCTGGTGAGCCCAAGAAATCATCTTTGACCAGCACAACCTGGAAGCACACAGCCTGGCAGGGGCTGGTGATGGAGCCCAACACCCAAGGGGGCTAACTGGTGCAAACACTCCCTGGAGCCTTATCCTAGGGAGGAAACTGAACCCTGTCTGAAAATTGCTCTAAAATATCTGAGAGTCAGGGAACAGCGACAAGAACATAGGCAGAAATCATGACCATAATCTACAACTGTGTGCGCTTCAAGCTGCATTTTTAAATTTAAATAAAATCAGGAACCAGAAACACAAAAACAAAACACGATGATTGCAAAACACCAAATCTATATTTACATCCACATATAATAACATAACTTTAAGCTGAAATATATCATAAATAAAATAAGTAATGTCTACTGTTTGACAAGTAACAATTAAAATAAATCAAACTGGAATGAAATAAATACATAAACAAAAATTCAACGAATTGTACCTCTATTACATGTTCTGTTGTCTCAAAGGAAAAAAAAAACATACAAAAGCAGTAGTATCCCAATAGTTAATACTGATGGACAAAAAACATTTTGAAGTACACAGGGCTGTGAAAAAATCGTTATTTCTATGCTTTTAGAAATGTAGTTGGAAAGCATACCAGCCCAGAGCATTTCAGCACAACACAAATTGATTTGCTTTCAAATAGATTTGGTGATTTTTTTTTAAATACAGGTATAAATTTCAGCCAGCTATTATCACATACCACTTTTTTTTTAAAGATTTACATTTATATCACAGCAAGCTTTGTGTACCACTCACTGGATTAGGCAAAGACTGAATCAATAATTTTGCAAATGTGTTAATCTTCAAAAATAGGCTATAAAAAGTGCAAACTATGAAAACAAAGATCTAGATTATGTACATATGGCTCAGCTTGTGGACAGGACGACGGGAAGTCACGTGCGCGCTCCTGACCCAGAGCACTCCGCGGTGCCCACCCGATCTCCAAGAGGCCCGGTGAGCCCAGGAGTTAAGACTTGGACCTCATCAAGGACATCTCATGCTGCATAATGAGGGGAAGCACCAGGCCACGAGAAGGAGCAGGGCGGGGAGGAGCGGGGCGGGGAGGGAGGAGCGGGGCACAGAGGAGGAGGAGTGAGGCGAAGAGGAGGAGGAGCGGGGTGAGGAGGAAGAGTAGTGGGGCACGAAGAGGTGCGGGACAAGGAGGAGCAGTGCAAATTTAGTTCTGAAAGTTTCTTCATAAAATATTCTGTGGCTGTTATACCCATGAGCTGCTAGACAG
>PVKA01018253.1:15752-44329 GCA_004027165.1 Ctenomys sociabilis
TCGAGATTCACCTGTAGGACTTCTGCTGACTGCTCGGCTACCAGCCCGCCCAGAAAGCCACCTTTGTCAGGGGAGGGGGGGGGGGGGGAGACAGGGAGAATGGCCCGGGATGCAGGCGTGGACCTGCGGGGGTCACTCAACCGCGGGACAGCCTCGGAGTGGGCAGGCGGCCTCAACAACAGACAGCGGAGGACTCCGCAGTAGAAGAGCCCAGGGAGTACAGAACAATGGGAATATTTTTAAAACATACATTTTAAATGAATGAGCACAAACAGCAGACATTGCCATAAGTGTTGAGCTCCGCTGGGTAAAAGGAATGCACAGTATTTAAACAAGCAGGTTTCCAACTTAGATATGTACAGACTTTACCTGAGGAGCAAGGTATAGACTTTCCCTCCCCCGCCCGCCCGCCCACCCGCCCCAGTGACGACTTCTCAGCAGCGCTCAAGGAGGCAAAAACTCCACCTTATTTGGTCAATTCTAAAAAAATATCATTCAGGGACAAAAGAGGATTGCCCAGTCCCCGCTTGTGTACAGCCCAACTCATACAACGTTTTTATTGCTATTTGGTACAAAAGTGAACAGAACAACTTTACACACTGTAGTGTCCCTCGCGTGTTCCTCGCATGTTCTACATACAGTACAATCTCAGCTTATTTCAGTAGCTTTCACCATTACTTTCTTAAAGGATGAACTAAAATTTAATTTCATGGAGAGTGTGCACTTCTGTCCGGCAGAACCTAAGGAGAGAAAAGGTTTAAAAAGTGATTAAAGTCAAGAACATAATGTAGGAACTTTTTTTAGTAGACTAGACAAATTAATGGAACTCACAGGACCTAGAGAAACCTCCAGTTTCTGAAGGACTTTTTTTTGACTGACTCATGATGCCTGGTGACATCGTGACAGTCTGGTAAGCCATGTCTGGTAAGGCATGAGGATCTGGGGATCAAAATAAAGCATCCAGGGCCTGACTGCTTTCTTAAGCAAGCACTTAAAAACAACTGAGCTAATGGGCAGGCCCCTTCGCCTCCAATTTCTGGCAATGGTTTGTGAACTGTCCCATGCACCAGAGCACAGCTGTTAAGAACACAAGCAAAGCCTAGAGCCCAGGAGAACGCCGCTGGGACTGGGAAACTGTGTATGGCGAGTTACCTGTCACTGATAACAAGGGGTTGGGGGTTTGTGTGCAGAGCTGGGGATCAAACCCAGGCCAGGGTCTCACTCTGTAGTCCAAGCTGGCCTCAAACACACAGTGGTCCTCCTAAGTGCTAGGATTATAAAAAGGCACCACCACACTCGCCTGGAGTCTGGCTATGGAGCCAGGTTGGCAAAACATGCAGGCTTCTTGCCTCAGACTCCTGCAAGCAGTGATTTCAGGCCGGGGCCACTGCACCTGGGGTTTGGTTTGGTGGTTGAGGTCTCACTCTACAGCCCCAGCTGGCCTGAAAATGGAAACTTTCCTGCTTCAGTCTCTGCAGCACTGGGATTACAGGCATGCACAGCACACCCAGCTTGCTATTTCCTGCAGTGGGTTCAAAGTCTCATCACTGTGTTGACTTCACTCACTTGCTCTCATTACACTAAAGATAGCAGATAAAACAGATCTGTGGCTGCCCGGGAACAGCGCTGCTGCAACCTTGCGTGTCCTGGACAGGCCTGCTGGGCTGCAGTGCATTCTCATCTATGACCCCAGGTAACAGGCACTTGCGAGACTGGAGGACTGGGAGTGGCTCTGGATAAACAGGTCTGCGACTCAGACACCTCGTGAAGATCAACAGTCAAACATCGGAAATCAAATGAAGAAGCCCACCCGCCAGCACCCGCCAGCTCCCCGGCTGGGTCGCAGTTCCACTGCTCCAGGACAGGTGCGGCGCTGGTTTCGGGGTCCTGGCCTGGGACCTGTGCGCAGCAGCAAACACGTCACCCCGTCTGTTCTCAACCCCGGGGCCCTGTGCTATGCCACAGCTTCTTCACTTTGCTGCTGGAGCAAGGAAATGGCCACAGGTCACGAGAAAGCAAATGGATGCTCCCGTGTGCAGGAAAGCCTCATGGGGAGGTGGGGGAGGTGGGGGAGGCTGGATGCTGGCTTCAAACACTTCGCGGCCATGAGCTAAGTGGTGCTCAGCAAGGCCAGTGGTTGTGACCATCATTTTATTACTGTCACTGCTGATACCCAGACCCTAAGAATTATGCAGCCTGATCTTAAAAACACCTTTTAAAAAAGCTTAAAATTCAAAACAATGGACAAGCTAAACAGGATTTCCTTTCAACTAAGTCAAATACTTTATAGCTAGGTGTGGCAGAGCAAGCACTCCTTAAGCCCAGCACTCAGGAGACTGAGGCAGGAAGATCTCTGAGTTCAAGAACAGCCTAGACTACGAAGTGAGCTCAAGATCAGCCTCAACAGCATAGCAAGACCCTATGTCTCAAAAAAGACAATAAGTAAATAAATTCAATTTCATTAAAATATACGCTCACCTTTCTTCCAACAGGAAATCAAGTTTTTTTGTCATTTGATCGATAATGTGCAGTTCCAATTAAATTCTCATAGCTTCTTTTTTGTCGCATGCTGTTAGACAAGTGTGGGTAGGACACAGGCCTTTTTCCTAATTAAAAAGAAAACAAACAAGGGATTCAGAGTGAGGTTCGGCCAATTCAGCGAGCTGTGTGCATGATGCCAAAACCTGTAGGCCACCCACCAAAGGCTCTAGGCCACAGCACATGCGCACACCTCATGCCCTGGAATTGCTGGGGGTTCACTTCACTGGAACATCTATCAGCACAGGGGACACTTAACATGTGGAAAGGATACCCTACTTCTTGTACTGTGGATAACCACTAAGACAACAATGTACAACGTATTAATTATTGAAACTGCCCTATTAATCAGTTTTGATACTGTCTCATTGCTATTTCCTTCTCAATAAAATTTAAAAAAAAAAAAAAAGGATATTAGGACCCTGAAATTAGCTAGCTTCCAGGCTGACATTAAGAACTTAAAAAGCCAGGGGCCAAGCAGATGGCTCAGTAGTAGAAGTGCTTGCCTGGCAAGCACAAGGGCCAGCACTCGAGTCAGATACCAAAACAGGAAAAAAAAGAAAAGATTGAAACAAAATATAAACAAGTAAGTAAAATTTTAAAAAATTGAAAAGCAGTAAAAATTACAATTTCATCACAATTTTCTAAAAATCCACTGGAGTATACGAAGTAGTCGGGGTTTTTTGGGGGGTTTTGCTGCTGTCTTTCCAATGTGCTATGCTCACTGCCCAATCAGTACTGGATTATCCCTGACCAAGTCGCCACCACACGAAATCCTGAATTTGAAACCAATAGGAACTGAAAGGTCTGACCAGGACCCTCCTTGGGGCAGGCAGCACGGAGCAGTGGGCTTACAGTGGATAAAGCAAGGCGCTGACTGACTGGCCTGCTGGCGGGGCCGCCCCGACTGCGCCGGTTGTGTGTCTTTCTCAGAGGGGGGACCCTGACTCTGCCACCAAACACATTTCCACTGGGGAAATTTCATGGCCATCCACCAAGTCAGCACTTACAGAGGTGGTAAAACATGGTCACCTAGCCGGGCATGGTGGCGCATGCCTGTAATCCCAGCACTCGGGAAGCTGAGGCAGGAGGATTGTTGTGAGTTCAAGACCAGCCTGAGCTACAAAGTGAGCTTGAGGCCAGCCTGAACTGCATAATGAAACCCTGTCTCAAAAAAGAAAAGGAAAAAAAAAAAAAAAAAAACATGGTCACCTTTCAAAGTCACCCAGTAACAAAGCCTAGCTGGGGGTCTGGGCTTCCTCCTGTGCCCCCAAGGAACGCCATTCCAGGCAGTGGGACAGCCCAGCACAGCCAGGAGGCAGTGTGTGGGGCAGGAGGAGCAATGCAGTGCAGCAGCAAGGGTGGCCAGAAGGGGCCGTTGCCTCCCACAGCTGTCCCTCGTTCTCAGGAAAGACTAAATGCCCTAAGTGGAGAATGCCCTCTGAGAACATACTCAGAGGTAAGGCAGAGCTTTGGAACCCAGGACCATAGGCCACCACTTTAGTGGGAAGGGCCCCTGCCTGGAACTGTACCTTCAAGCGCTGGGCCTGCAGCAGCAGGGTGCCCAGCAGGCACGCAGGTGTATAACGCCCCTGAGCCATAGGGCCTTGGAGCAGCCAGCAGGTTGGGGTTATCAGCCTCCCCTGAGCCCAAGAAGCGGGGCTTGGGGGCCAAGCTTGCCGTCGGGCACTGGCAATCCTGAGGCAGCAGCGTGGTGATGCCCCTGACAGAGTGATACTTGGGCAGATCGTAGCCCCTTCTGCAGTTGGGCCCTGGCTGTTCCACATCAAGGGTGAGCACACTGGACTTGAGTCTCTTGGGGAGGGATTCCCCAAACTCAGGTGCAGCACTGCTAGTGTGCCGATGGCAGAAATAGTCTCTCCCAGGAGCAGCCCAGGGGCCATTGCTCTTCGGGGCACAGTCGCCAGAGGCACTGCTGGTGCTGACGCTGACAGGAGGTTGAGAGGGGGCCGCAGCGAGGGGCTTCAGCTTTGTCTCAGCTCTCTTCGCCTTGTCTGGGGCAGGAGAAACGTTGCTTTTCGAGAACATCTCTGACTGCTGCTGTCTGGGGGCCCCAAGGCTCTGGTAGGGCCTGTGTGACTTCAGATTGCTTGGGGCTAAAGTGCTGGTGTCTGTCCCTTGAGCCAGGGGTGCCCTGCCCAGAGCTGAGGGTCCCGGGCGCCCCTTCTCAGGGGGCAAGGCCTTGGGCTGGGCCGACGGTGCAGGCCGAACCCGGGGTTTGTGCGGCCCAGGCAGTGGGGCCACATCGCGGCCCTCCAGCGCAGGCGGGCAGCCGGTGCGCCGCACCCTCAGCAGGGACTTGCCGCTGCGGCAGTGCCTATGCACGTCAGGGTTGTACTTGTGCTCCAGCCGCTGGTGCATCATCAAGACTTCAGGGTAGAAGGTCCTGAAGGTACAGAATGGGCAGGCGGTGCTGGGGATGAGGGCTTTGCTCAGCGCGAGGGCCGTGTAGCTCTGAAGGGCCCCAACAGACAGGTTGAGTGGTTTCTCCTGGCAGTCTGCACTGGGCCTGCACCTGGCATCGGCTGCAGACTCCACTCGCCTCTCTCTGGGGCCCGTGTCACCCTGGTGAGCAGTGCTGCCACTGGCAGGCAGAGCAGTGTCCACCCCTGGCTTGCAGGCAAGCGGCTGGGCCTGCGGCTCGGGCGCCGTCCTCCTGATAGCCAGCTCTGCAGCTGCAGGCCTGGGGTTTCTGCTGCTGCGCTCCGCGGCAGCCACTGCACTTCTTGGGCAGTCCTGAGCGTCTGCGCATGCAGCACCGCCGAGGGTGTTCGGGAAGGCGCCTGGCGCCTCCTTTGGCATCTTGGCGGGTGGACTGCCTTTAACATCTTTGGCACCATCGAAAACTCGCTTCAAATTTTTGGTCTGCGCACTGTCAGCAGTGAAGAGTGTATCTTCACTCTCCTGGCTTTTGCTGTCGCCCTTGACGTCTGCAGCAACGTCCACCTGCTTGTCCTTGTGATGTCTCTCCAAGTGATACCTCAGGGAGGTCTTCTGGGCCGCAGCGTAGTCGCAGAATTCACATTTGTAAGGCTTTTCACCTAAAACAAGAAAGGCCAGAGTCACACAGGCTAACGAGAAACCAAGAAAGAGCTGACAGAGGACGCTCTGCTCTCCTCCTCTAACTATCACTATTTAGAGCCGGCCTTCCACAAGCTCCCTACCTGATATCCTCTCTAACATTTACAATTTGGAGGCTGGGAAGATAGCTCAGTGGAGTAAGTGCTTGCCTGGCAAGCGCAAGGGCCTGAGTTCAATACCTGGTTACGCCAAAAAAAAAAAAAAAAAAATTTATATATACATATACACAATTTAAAAACATGACTGTAAGGGTGGCCTATATCTGCAACCCCAGCACTTGAGAGGCAAGGTGAGGATTGTTGTGAGTTCGAGACCAGCCTGAGCTACAAAGTGAGCTTAAGGCCAGCCTGAACTGCATAGTGAGACCCTGTCTCAAAAAGACAAAAAAAAAAAAAAAAAAAAAAAAAAAAAAAAAAAAAAAAAAAAAAAAAAAAAAAGTAAAGTGAATGGGCCAGGCAATAGCTCAGCAGCATAAGCACCTGCCTGCCAAGAGCAATGGCCTGAGTTCAATGCTCAGTAGCACACGCCATGTCAGCTCCAGAACCCCGGGCGCACTGTGCAGGCCCTGGAAATGGGCATGATAGCGCATGCCTGTAATCTCCACTACAGAGGCTGACATAGGAGAATCACTATGAGCCCCAACTGCGTAGGGAGACTCCACACCAAATGAATAATGAACAAAAAGATTTAAAAATAAAACTATCAAGGCCAGGGAGACGGCTCAGTGGAATAAGTGCTTCCCTGGCAACTCCAAGGGTCTGTGTTCAATCCTTGGTTCTGCCAAAAAAAAAAAAAAAAAAAAAAAAAATCAAATAAAAATCTTGAAAGTGAATACATATCTAAGTAGTATTTTTTTAATGTACATTTCTAGCTAAGAAAATGGGGCCACAAAAAAATTAAGTAACTTTCTCCAACTTGCACAGCTGATGAAATGAAATTCAAACCCCAAAACTCCCCCAACTGCTGTCTCCATAGGTGCTCCTACAATTTAAAGGTCACTAAGTCTGTTCTTAAAAAGAAAACAGCATTTAAAAATACCATAGGCTTCAAAAAAATTACTACAGGTTTCAACGGTAAGAAGATTCAGCAGTCACAAATGAAATAAACCAAGTTCAAAAGGACACAACTGCTCAAACACAGAAGCAGTAGCTGTGAGCCCCACACCACACATACCTTTACTCCAGCTACCCCAAAGCTCAAGCAGGATAACTGAACCCAGAAGAGAAAGAAAAACATAATGCTTTTAACCAATGCATGCTTTAGAAGTCCTTTTTACCTGTATGCGTTCTGAGATGAATATTGAGGTAATAATTTGAACGGAAAAACTTCCCACAATAACTACACTCTCTTGAGGATGTAAGATGCTTTATTTTTCCTCCATCATCACTTTTATCTAAAGCAGAAAGAAAAACATTCAGGTAAGACAGCTGAGGCATACAAATTGGGCACACAGACGGCGCGGGTGCATTTCTCCTAGCGCTGTAATAAACAGCAAAGGGCCACAAACACGCAGTGCCGTTTGGAAGCTGTCTGGTGTCCTGCAGTCTCCACTGCGGTCCTGCCTTCTGGGTGGAGCAGAGGGAGGCACTTGCTGCCCACTGGCTGGGACAACCACCTCCAGAACCAGTAACTTAGGAGCTGGAGCCACCGCAGAAGAGTGAGTGCTCCCACCGACAAGAGCTACACAACCTCCGTATCGTATCATTAAACAAGTTACCACTAGAGGGAAGCAGACACAACTGATTCTCCCACAGTGAACGAACTCTAGCGTTGGGCAAACACAAGTCTGTCATAACTTAGCCAAGCTTTAGAAAGCTGACTTTATTGTCTGGAGGTACTCACACAGGCCCAATACAGCCAACAAGTGAAAATGCCTGAAAACGAGAGGGTGGTAAACTGCACTCCAGGGACCCGTGAGATAGCTCAGCAGTCTAGTGCCTGCTTCGGTAAACTTAGGCAGGTGTGGGGGACCGTGGTTCAATTCTGGCACCACATGCCATGCCAGCCCTACCCTCAGAATGGGCTGCGCTGGCCAAAAAAATAAACTGCACTCCAAGCTCTGCAGGGCATCCAGGTCCACGGAGACCAGAAGACCTGCAGAACCTGCACCCCAGGGTTTGGCAGACAGCTGCAGGCCACCATCAGGAAACCCTCCCCCAACCCTAAATGTTAATACACTCACATTAGCTCCAGTATGAAGGACCATAACAAAGTCAACTCTCCAAACGAGCCTGAGCTAGAGCTAGAGGTATCCGGGAATGCGGGGCTCGCCTACCGCTCAGGAAGCCCGGGTCCCGGCCATGGCACAGGATGAACAGCAACTGTGCCTTGAGACCGCTCCTCCCAAAGAGTTCCTCCTGCCTGTCACACTGGCTGTCTGGACTGCCTCTAAGCTCACTAACTCTGGATAGCAGGGTCCAGGGAGGCCATGGTGTCTACCCAGGTGTGAGGACGCAACTGTACACTCCGTGATACTGGGCCTCTTCTAGGACCCGTATCCACCTACAAGACCAAGACAACCCTTGACCTGAAAAGGTTCCAGGAAGACTTTTAAAGATTAATCATTGACTTCGCTTTTTTGATCTTCTTAAAAGTAAACCCAAAGCAAGCCAGGGTGATAGAACAGTAAGATAAATCTGCGCTAGAGGCTGCATTAAAAACTTAAGTTTAGGAAAATCAACTAAATATCAGACGCCTGACTCGCTCTTACCTCACCCCACTAGCTATGAGCAGGGCTGCATCTGGCCCTGGTTCAATCTCCCTACTTCCAACCATGTGGTGGGCCCTGGTACACCACACCACGTCTGTGGGGTTACAAAACGCCCTGGTCCTCAACACAGGACACGAGCTGCGACCCTGGCCCCTGCTTCCAGCGCCGTGTCTATCTGTATGGTGCTGTTCTTTCTTTCTTTTTTTTTTTTTTTGGTCTTTTAGAGACAGGGCCTCACTATGCAGTTCAGGCTGGCCTCAAGCCCACTTTGTAGCTCAGGCTGGTCTCAGAACTCACAACAATCCTCCTGCCTCAGCCTCCTGAGTGCTGGGATTACAGGCATGCGCCACCACGCCCAGCTGTGCTGTTCTTTCTAAGAGAGCAACTTCTCACATACAAGTCTCTCACATACAGGTCGCTGCGACCATGCTTAGGTGCAAGGCTAGGGTCAGTGAGCCTATGGTACAAGCAGGAAAAGCAAGGATAAGGAAAAATGGAACAACTCGATTAGTTTCCAAACTGCACAGCAGAACCACACCCATGCTGGGCCTGTATGATCCCACCTGGCACAGATGGGCCTGCCTTGTACACACAGAAGGGTGAGGACACACAAGGATGCCAACCACCACCCCATGCCCCAGCCCGTGACCAAGCCCAAGCTCTGCCACCCACCAAGTGGATGGCAGAGCCATTTCTCCAGGCACCTGCAATCTCGCCCAGCAGGAAACCCTCAGCCCTCCAAAGGACCATGTCTAAGGCCCTGGTGTGCTGCCTTTTTTTCCTAGTACTAGGGACTGAACCTAGGACCCTGCTAGGTCAGCACTCTGTCCTTGAGCTGAGTCCAGACATTGCACGATGTCACTAAGACAGCACAATGCATTTCCTAGAGTTCTACGATGAAGGTTTCCAGATACTCTAAGGAAAAGGCTGGCTGTGGGTACATAGGCCCAACAGACTTAACACTTGGTATGAACACTCGGAGCCAATTGGCAAAGCCAACCGCTGGGTCACACGCATGCATGTTTTGTTTTGGTAATGGGGACGGAACTCGGGACCTTGTGCCTGCCTAGCAGGAGCTTATTATCCCACTGAGCTATCTCCCAGCCCACACCCATTAGCAGGCTGCAAGCATAGCAAGTTACAGGGCAAGGAGGAGGTCGTCTGCTTTGCTAAGTGGCACTCCTCTGAGACCCACTCATGCCCTCATCCTTCAGGATGAGGAGCCCACTATGGCCTGCACACCAGGACTTTGTGGCATTTTTGTTTGTATTACTGAATAAATACCCATCTAGAAATGGATATGAGAAGGGGGCTTGAGCCAGGCAGTGGCTCTCGCCTATACCTGAGCTACTCAAGAGGCTGAGGCAGGAGGACCCCAAGTTCAAGGGCAACTTGGATAACTTAGTGAGGGCCCACGATGTAACTCAATGGTTTATTTTTTTTTTTTGCAGAACTGGGGATTGAACTCAGGCCCTTGCACTTGCCAGGGAAGCGCATATTCCACTGAGCCATCTCCCCAGCCCCAATGTAACTCAATGGAACAGTACTTCTACCACATGAGGCCCTGGGTTCAATCCCAAGTAGAAGAAAAAGATCAGACAGCCTGGAGAGCACATGGCTTTCTAAATCACTTCAGGGGTGTTGGGAAAGGAGGCAAAGGCCAGGCCCTCTGTCCCAACGCCAGTGATCCCTGCTGCAGGGGTTGCCGACACACACAGGTCAGGGTGCAGCACATCTGGCCTCCCTCCACTGAGTGGCTCTGCTGAGCCAGCAGCAGCACAACTGTCCAGCCAAGACTGCTTCCACGGGGACTCAAACTTCCTGAAGGAAAAACCCACCCAGTCCAGACAAGAACCACCACCAAAGGTGCTCTGAGCGCGACAGGAAGGTGTGTATCCTTCAGGAACACAATGGACACCAGACAGGCCCAAGCACAGCCATGCTATTTCAGAGGGGCCCCAGAGCTGGGGGACAGTGACAGCAGAGACGCGGCCAACCCTCCCCACCAGGGCCATGAGGCGCAGCACAGCCACTCACCCAAGTGGAGCCCCTCGGGGAGACCATCCTCGGAGCCATCCTCAGAGCCAGCTTCTCGGTCCCCAGCCGCACTGTCATCCAGCGTGGCCAGGTCTGGGGAGCATGTGCCCGGCTGCCTACTGTCGGCAGCCACAGTGGGAGACTCGGCGCCGGCACGCCGGTCCTTCTTGTGGATGCGCGAGTGCAAGACGAGCTGGTGGTAGGTACGGAAGGCCTTGCCACATTCTGCACAGTGTGTGGGCTTCTCCTTGCTGCCAGGCACTTTGGGGTCCACGTCCCCAGAAGGCACTTCACCACTGGCGTGTCTGGGCTTCTCCTTGTCTTGGGAGAGACCTGTGTAGCTGCTTTTATTTGTTTTGGATTTTCCAGAACCTTCTGATTTGCTCCCATTCCAAATTTCTCCGAGTTCTTCCTTCTCTGAGCTGGAGTCTTCGTTGTCAGTGCTTCCTTCCTGCCCTGACTCCTTAATGGTTTCCTCTCGCGCCATGGCCACTTTGCCCTTGGTGGCCAGCTGCCATGCCTGGTAGGTAGTGAATGGGTCAAGCTGGGGTATGCACTTGACAGGCTTCCTCCCAGGCTCAGCAGGAGACCTGGGTCTTAAGTTTAAGAAGCGCAGCAGCTCTTCCCCAGGAGTGGGGATCCTCTCGGGCCTGGAGTCACTCTGTGGACCGTGGCCACCAGGAGCCATTTCCTTGGCGTGTACCTTGCTGTGTGCCAGCAAACTCTCTTTATTTGCAAACAGAAAACCACAAACCATGCAGATCTTGTAAGGAGATGAGACACGGCCTGCCGCATGCACCTGGACCACCTCATTGATCATGGTGGGTCCCTCGAGGCCTTGCTGCACTTTGCTGTTCTTGGTGCCTGACTTGCCATTGTGTGTCCGCATGTGGTTCTTAAGGAACCAGGGCTCTTTGAATCTCCTCCCGCACATGGTGCACCCATAAGTGAAAGAGTCTTTGTGTTTCTTCATGTGAATCTCGACATCAAAAGCGTCTCGAAATGTCTGCCCGCAGACCTCACAGCTGAACTCTTCATTGTCTTTGCAGTTCTTGTCCTTGGGCGGTTCGGTTCGCACTTGACTTTTATCAAGGGGACTGAGGTATTCCGCTTCGACCCGCAGAACTGCGGGCTCACAGAGGGTGGGCCGGTGCTGCATGAGGACGTGCTGGTTAAGGTCTTCCGCCAGAGTGAAGGTCTGGCTACAGAACATGCAATCCATGGGCATGTATCCTTCAAGCTGGATTATGGTTTTTTCCTGCGAAGCTCTGAAAGGGACAGCTGTGGCCCCTTTGATGGACAAGGCATCATCCACTTCCACCTGGGTGCCCAGAGAGCCGCCAATCATGTCCTGTCCATCCATATACACGAGGAGGGACTGAGTTGGCATGGTGCCTGCCGCTGGGGGCTGCACACAGAGGAAGAGGCTGAGGTACACTGGGGAATGTCTGCAGCTGGAATAAGACCACTGTACGGCTCGTCACTCACACCTCCAACAGCCCTGGGCTTTGAAGCAGAACAAGTAGCACTATGAAGTTCAAAAGAACGAGTGCATTCCTCTAGCTGCTTATCAACGGAAATTTTTAGGAAGCTCAGGATTGGGTTCCTTCCCCAGACGAGGCATACAGGCTGCCTGACGATGCAACCAGAGATGAATCAGCACAGAGCCTTAGTTCTCTCTGTCCCCACTGAGTGCATGGCTCAACCGAGCAAAGAAGTCAGTTCCCACAGCATGGAGAAAGGCAATGTGGAGAAAGGGAGTTCCAAAACCTGAGGGAAAAAACAGAAAAGATAGTGAGCCACCTTCAGGCCTGAGAGCTGGTGTGGGTGAATCACATGTTATTTTCTATGTAGTAAGGTCTTTTCTATGTAAAGGTGCTTAAAATTCAGTGCCTCCCTCACCTTTAACTTATAATGCATCCTGCTACATGTTTTGTTAATTAAATCATTAGCATTCCCCCACCTAGTCAGTACACTAATTAAGTAGAATGTTGCCCAGTTCAACATGGTGCTTTCCTCACTTAAAAGGTCAGGATGTAGGACAAAACTCATTAAATTCAGATGAATCCATTTCAAATACCACAGAAACAACTGCTCCAAAGCACACTCAAAGATTACAGCCACAGAGGTCAAAAACAAGCACACAAAATAGGATCCCAAAATCCTCCTCCAAGAAAAGCAAACACCTGAGTGGCCATCCCTCCTGGCCAAGGGAACTTGAATTTATTTTGGTTTGCTAGACATCATAAGCATCAATCTGTTACCCAAGCTGGGCGTGGTGGTACATGACTATATATAATAATCCCAGCACAAGGGAGGCTGAGGCAGGAGGATCACTGTGAGTTCGAGGCTAGCTTAGGCAACATTAAAAAAAAAAAAAAAAAAAAAAAAACTACTGTCCAAATCCCAAGGTGCTTTCTGCCACTTTCCACCCTGACAGGACTAGGTAGGCAAGTTCTTAGTCCAAACAACAAACATGGAGATATATACACAAAGCCACTTTTATTCTGTCCATGTACACTTTTATCACACAATTCTCAACATACCTGTTCCAACAAGGCTTAGTTTACACCCACCTTTCCCTGTATGAGTTGGTGAGGTAGAAAGGGAGTACTGAACTATACAGGTCCAATATGGAGGCTGATTTTTCACTCTTAGTAAAGAATTAGCCTCTAGAGCCAATACCTTCCATTTTTACTGCATGCATTGGACAACTTTTCAAGATGTTCCAACTATGTTAAAACTGGAATCAGCCAGGCATGGTGGCGCATGCCTGGAATCCCAGCCCCTCAGGAGGCTGAGACAGGAGGACAGCAGGGAACTCAAGGCCAGCTAGGGGCTACACAGTGGGTCCAAGTTATCCTGAAGTATATAGCAAGACTAGGGAGCTGGGGGATGAAGGAGCGAAGGAACACTGGAGTTGGTTCATTCTATCCAATAAACAAGAAGACATAGCCCCTGCTCTCCCATGGATGTAAAGCTGGTGCCTCCCTCCACACTGCCCCTCCCTCCATATCCTCCCCACCAGCCAGGACTGTCAGGACTCAGCAGCCTCCGCATGTCTTCACTCAGGGAAAAGCTGCCTCCCTAGTACCTTCGCTTGTGAATGTGCAACAGTTTTAACATTAAGCTTTCCTATTATGCCTCCATATTACACGTGAAGGTAAAAAAGCAAGGCCTGCAGTGCTTATCCCAGGGACAATGAAGGATAAGCAGGGGCAGGGTGGGGACAGCTTGTGTGACATAACAAAGTGCTGCAGAGACCTGGGTTCTAGCCCTGCTGGCCACGGCCTCACGGCTGCCATGCGGCATCCCTCTTTCTACATCTGGTCACCAGCTCTCAGCATTCACAACTTCTTGATTCTGGAGACTGATCTGTACACTCAAGGGAAACAGTCAACACTGCAGGCCAGAGGCTTCAACCTGTGAGCATGGGGCCAGCAATTTAACCTTCTATGTAGCCATTTACTCACTCAACAAGTATTTATTGAATGTCAATGCCTGAGCAGTATTTTAATCTCAGAATCAAGGCCCAAGTTCTAGCAAAGTAGTCACTATGCCCTGACAATACTCCCCCCCAGTAGCTTTGTGAGGAACTGAGATAAACAGTTGAGTTCTACATACACTCAAAACGACTCCCGCTAACTTCAATAACAATGAACACAGATTGGGGGCAGAAAACACACTGCTGCCTTAGCACCTGTATTTAGCAAAAGCAAAGTAATCCCATGTCATGTCTCAACTGTACCTTTTTAAGGAAATTTAGGGAACAAAGATATATGGGGCCAGGCAGATAGCTCAGCACACTGAAGTGTCAGCCTAGGCAGGCGTAGGAATCAGACCTCGATCCCAGGTACTACATGCCATACCCACCCCAGGGGGTGCTAAGCCAGCCACAGAAACTGGGCGTGGTGGTGCACACCTTTAATCCCAGCACTTGGGAGGCTGAAAACAGGAGGATCACTGAGTCCAAGCTGTGTAATGAGACCCTGTACTAAATAATTTTTTTAATTATTATAAATAAGCTACAGCTCAGGGGCCGGGGAGATGGCTCAGTGGAATAAGCACTTCCCTGGCAAGCCCAAGGGCCTGAATTCAATCCCTGGTTCCACAAAAAAAAAAGATACAGCTTAGCACTGCAGCACCTACCTGCCTGGCAAGCATGAGGTCCCAAGAATTTGTTGCTCTGTACCTCTCTACAAAAAAAGAAAAAGAAGAGAAGAGAAGAGAAGAGAAGAGAAGAGAAGAGAAGAGAAGAGAAGAGAAGAGAAGAGAAGAGAAGAGAAGAGAAGAGAAGAGAAGAGAAGAGAAGAGAAGAGAAGAGAAGAGATATAGATTGATTTAGGGCTGGGGAGATAGCTGGGCGGTCTAAGTACCTGCTGGCATACACAAGAACCCAGGTTTAATCCCCAGCACCACATCCATGGCGGTCCCAGAACCTTGGCCATGCCAAGCTGGTCACCAAAACTAGGTGTGGCAATGCACGCCTGTAATCCCAATGCTAGGGAAGCTGAGACAGGTGACAAAGCCCCAGCCACATAGTGAGACCCTGGACCAAATAAATAAACTAAAAAATTAAATAAATAAAAATAAAATAGGGCTGGGGAGATAGCTCAGTAGAATTAGCGCTTGCCTAGCAAGCACAAGGGCATGAGTTCAAACCCCAGTTCCACCAAAGTAATAATAATAATAATGTCTGAAAAAAGGAAATTTAGCTGGAACCCGAGTGCAGCTGATAGAGCCCTTGCTTGGCATGTGCAAGACCCTGGGTTCAATTCCCAGTACAAGAAAGAAAGAAAAAAAATGAGGAACCTGCTTATCCACAGACAGCAAGGCCTTTCCCAAAATGACACCAACCCTGCACTCCAGTGTGAATTAACACAATATGGATGGTCTCTACTTGTCCCACCCTAGATCACAACACAATCTAAATGCTGGAAAATCTTATTCTAGAATGATGGTTTGGGTCCATATACCTCAGAATTTTTTTTTCCAGAACCAAGGGTTGAACTCAGGCCCTTGTGCTTGCCAGGGAAGTGCTTATTCTACTCAGCCATCATCTTCCCGGCCCCTTCCTCAGAAATTTTCAAAGGACCTGAAAGAGGTCTCCATCATTCTGAACCACATGACCTTCAACAAAAAGAGATGGTTTCCCTGCAGAATGGCAGAAGTTGCTGGTAAGGAACACAGAACCTCAGAAGAGAGGGGAGCGCTGGTGGGCAGGAGGATGCAGACGCCCCAGGCAGCACTTCTTCCTCCAGAAACTATCCTCCTGTTGGACAAAACAGCTGCACCATAGCTGCCCTCAAACTTCTGACCCACCTGCCTATTTGCTGGAGAAAAGCTCAGGTGTCCGAACCAGCTCAAATCCCCCAAGCTCAGCTCCTGACAGAGGTGCGCAGCACAGCTCTGCCCTGGTGCTGTTCCCACAGCTCAGCATCACCCCACTTCCTCTAAAAACTTTGGTCCGAATCTAACATCATCCTGTTAGCAGCTAGGCATGGTGGTGCACACCTGTATTCTGCACTCAGGAGTCTGGGGCAGAAGGATCACTCGAGGCCAGCCTGGGCTACCCAGTGGGTTCGAGGCCAGCCTGGGATACACAGCGGGTTCAAGCCCAGCCTGGATTCACTCCCTGTCATCACTCCTTGTTATTACCAGAAGTCATGGTTCTCTTAGCAGGAAGAAGGGCCTCAAATCAATGATACCCACTATAGAGTGAGACCTTGTCTCAAAAAAAAAAAAAAAAAAAAAAAATTTAGATAGGAAATCAACTGTCCCCAGTGCCTAGCATAGGCACTGGAAAATAAGAACCAGCACAGGGAGAAAGGCAGGTGAACACCTTCAGCCAGTGACCAGTCGTAACTGATCTGACACGAAGACTGACATGATTGTTCCGCAAACCTTCTACATGACTATGGCTACCATCTCAAGACCATTGTCTGCAACCTCTCAGCTGTAAGAAATCAGTTACAGGGCCAGGGAGATGACTCGGTGGAATAAGTGCTTCCTGGCTCCACAAAAAATAAATAAATAAATAATAAATAAAATGCCACCACCCCTCTTTAAAAAAATAATAATAATAAAAAAAAGAAAGAGAAACCAGTTGCACTATAAAGTTCACCAGCACTAACACAAACTGCATCCCTGTGGGGCTATATAGTGAGACCCTGGACTTTCTCCTGAGCACCACAAATGCAAAACTGCAGCAAGTAGGTCCAAGCCCTCCCTCTGTGACCCCAACCCACCAAGCAAGCTGAGTGGATGCCCACAGACCACCACTCCCCACCCTCACCAGATTTAAGTGCCCTGGGCTGCGGACACAGAAGCCTTGCTTGCACATTGTAGGATGGAATACTCTTTACCAGGGTTAATCAGTTAAACCTAATTACATCCCTTTAGAGGTCCCAATAGTAAAAGTTGAAACACTAAGGAACTCCCCAGAACAGGAATTCTAAGGCCCTGCTACTGGCGCCAAGAGGCCTCTCCTGCCTGAAGGTGCAGCAGCCCTCACTGAGGCTGAGGGGCACCATCAGCCAGGTGCTACCCCTAGAAGACTATCCTTAAGAAAGGGAGAGGAAGGCATTATAATCCAACATTGGCTGGCCAAACGGCTCGACGGATTAAAGCCCCAGCAAGCAGGCTCAGGGGCTGGGGCTGGATCTCCAGGCCTGCTATGTGAGCCCCACCCCAGGGGTGAGCTGACAAAGCAACTGAGACTGGGCGTGGTGGGACACACCTGTAATCCCAGCTCTTTGGAGGATATACACAGGCAATCACTAGAAGTCTGACCTAGTAGTGAGACCCTGTAGACACTTCCCTAAATACAAAAAAAAAAAAAAAAAAAAGGAAGAAAAGCAAGCCAACATTATAGGCCAAACACTTTGGACTTGGCCTTTGCGGGAAAAGGTGCATTCAGACTACTCCAGGCTTACTAAAAGGTTCCTTGCAAAAATATTTTCAATACTGACAAACATTTTAAAATCTGTTTAAGGCAAATACAGTGTTCACCTTCACAATAGCCAAGGCTTCTAAAGCAAGCAAGTAGTGCTAGGGAGGCTGAAAACAGGAGGATCACTGCAAGTTCCAAGCTGCATAGTGAGACCCTATACCATATACATAAAATGAAAATAAATAAATAAACGCAGTTACTTGACACCACCTCAGCCTCTGAAAGTACACCAAGGTTTTCTTGTATATCGGGATTACCTACACAGCCACTTATTTAAAACAATACCATATCATCTCAGAGATCAATCAGTAAAAACCAAATTGGTGTAACTGCCTCAAATGCTGGGTACTCTTTTAAGTCACTAATTAGATTCATGACTAAACTTTGAATTTCACCACTACCTATATGGCTTAAAATTACCAAGTATTACATATTGTACACTGCTTAATGAAAAGTACCATTTATATTGCAGTAAAACAAATGAAGGGCCAGTGCCACTTACAGCCACCAGAACTTGGAAATGCTGCTTTCAGAAAAAGCCCCTGTGGATAGCACAAGTGTGACCTCAACTCCTTTCTTCACATTTTTCCTGGGGAGTATTCGTCGACCACAGTATGGGCTGGTATTCAAAGCACTTAGAAAGAAAAGAAAAGAAAGAATGAATTCTAATATACAAGTAATTTGCAGTATTCCTCCAAGTTTACTTTTTCTCAACCTAGTTAAGGTATACACATAAGCAGTTATTAAAATATTCAACATACACTGCTAGCCTCTGGTCAGTTACCTCCTCAACACTATCAAATTACCTCCAAGTTCTGGTTAGGTAACTCGGAAGCATTACTGGTTTTCCTCTGTATTTTACACACACTACTTACTCTGTAGATGGAGAAAACTCCAAAGGAATCCATGGCAGGGATCAATCTTTAACTTTAAATCCTTCAAAGCTATTTTAAGAAAAATCAAGTGACATCCAAAAGCCAAACCATCAACCCAATTTTCCTAATACAGCTGTGGAAAGATGCTTAAAACTCAACAGACCACTAAAATATTCAAAGTTTAAACTCAGCATTACAACCCAAACTATCACTGTTTAAAGGCAAAATTTGGGAAGCTCCTGCAAATTTGAGGAGCACTTCCTCAAAATTACATATTCTAAGCAGGATGAGGGGACAAAGTGACATGAAAATATATTTGAGCAGTATGAGAAAACTGCATGCAGCCAAGGTCTCCTGAAGGATCTTAATAAAAACTTCCAGTACCAGACAGCAGTTTTAGTTTCAATATTATCAATGCTACCAGATACGACGTATAAACTGGCCTTCAAAAAACTCCACCTTGACCCGAAAATGAGAGCCATAAGGGAAGAACATTTTTAAAGTTTTATGATTAGAGGTCACCATCAGGAAGTTCCCATCACTCCTATTTTACCAACAGAAACTTAAATATTTTTAGAAGATAGCACAGGATTAATCCCCCTGGGGAGGGAGGGAGATTTTAGCAAATTAAAAAAATAAACTAGTCTATCTTTATCTGTATTCTTCAGTTCTAAGAAAACACTCAACATGTGTCTTTGTGCATCAGCATCCACACAAGGTATTCGATGCAGGGGCTGGGGAGATGGCTCAAGTGGAATAAGCGCTTCCCTGGCAAGCGCAAGGGCCTGAGTTCAATCCCCAGGTCCATCAAAAAAAAAAAAAAAAAAGTTACTCCACGCAGACAGGCTAACAACCTCGACCATGACACTGCGCCTCACACCACACACTACACCCTTTTTTTCAAACCAAAAGCTGAGTGTTTAAATTAGACCCAATTTAACTAACTCCAAATACAAGCTTATGCAATGCTTCCGGGCCTGAGCTCTTCCTTTAACATTTAAATACTCCTCTCCCGACCTTTTGTTGAATACCAAAATTATGTCCAGCTCTTTCAAGTTTACTGCTTACTTTCTAAATTAAGGAAAAAAAAAAGTCTCCTTTTAATTAATAATTTAATTACTGTTCAAGAGATGTTTAAAAATAAAAACTTCTGGTATAGCAAAGTTTAACTTATCCTGACTTGATACAGATGACATTCAAAAAATAAAAGTATTTCTCTTAATACTCATTGAAGAATAAAATCTATATATCTGGCATCCCTATTTCCAATCCACAAATTACATCTTAAATATGAAAGGTCTGGAGACTTAGAAATGCACATCAAAGCAAGACTTCTATACAAACCCATCTTAAAAACTAGCCAGATCTTAGGACAACAGCGTTGGTCAAATCCTAGAAAAGTTGAAGAACAAAGGCCAAAGCATCATTCAGTCTCACACAACTGGCTTCGCTGTCTTTTCAGATTTAGTAATTGTATTTCTCAATTTTATCATCAAATTACCAAACTGGCCCCCAATTTCCAGTCACTCCGTTATGCTGATACCCTGAGCAGGAAGTAGGGGGGTGTTCAGAACACTCAGTCAACAAATGCTCAGATGGGAAGTCCTTCAGGAGAACCCAGTTCTAAACAGAATGGGTGACCAGGCAGCCAGGGATCTCAGGGGCTTCCCCCATATTTATTTCGAAGATGTGTACAAGAATTGAGCTTGCTCATGGAGAGCTAGATTTTAGGAAAGACTGGTCCACTTCCTTAAAAGATTTCTATCTGCCCTCGTGCTCTAAATTCAAAAACCTTTGGCCCACATACCACACTGCAAATTTGTCCAACTATATTAACAGCTAGAGAATAATCCAAGATCACTTTGCTCTGAAATGTCAGCATTTCAGGCAAGTTTTTCCGCTGCCCCCAAAGCTATACTTAATAATCAGGCTCCCTCACCCAAATTTAAGACATTTCCTACTGCCTTTGTGTAATAACTTAAACCTGGTTAACACCTCACCACCCAAACTCTGGACCTGAGGTGTGTAAAGGAAAACGTCTATATCCTCACAAGTTTGATCTTACCACCTGCTGGATGGAACTAAGCCTTTCACTGTTTATAGAATATTTAATGACAGTACTTTTACTCACTTTCAGTACTTGTTCTATATATCATTTCCAGGGTTTTTTTCAAAGTACTTAGTAATTTTAAAACCCATTCTAAAAGGTTATATAGTGATTTACTTTAAAACCTCAGGATGTTTATTTTACTCTTGAAATACCAACTTTATACAACTATCTCACTTTTTTAGGGTCACTAACACTTCTAAAACTTGCAAACACACAGCCATTGCTCAGTACTTCTTACTTTCCAATTCATTTATTAAACACACTGATACAGGATTTAAAACGTCACAGGAAACTAGGAATGAACCACTTCCCCCATATCCGGGAACCTCAAAATCCACTCCAGGGGTCACAATAGCATACCTGAGAAAGGCTCATCAAACCTGAATTTTTCTGAGCAAATAGGAACACAGCTCAACACAAAGCATTTAAAAACCTCCCTTTTTTCAGTAGACAGATAAAAGCTCCTTTTTCAAGTAGTACGTTTTAAGCAGTCAAGGGCCATTAAAACTACTCAAAGTTCTTATCAACTAGTATCATGTTTGTGACAACTGTGAGAAAAGAATGTAATTTGATAAAGTGGAAAAACAGCCCATCTTCTGGGACCCCCGAGGCTCTAATCAAGCATCCCCGAATGAAGAGGGCTCCAGGGTTGGGAAATGGCAACCCTGCTGAGGCAAAAACACACAACTTCATAAGAAAGGTTGTTTAAAAGAGAAAAAAGTCCGACTTAGTCATGGGCAGCCCATTGTATTCCTTAACGATTTCATCAGTTTATAAGTGACTTGATTAAGTCTTATTTTCAGATTTCCTCTAAAACAAGGCCCCTGGAAAGGGATCAGGGGCTCCTACTCCTCCCTCGAGTTTCACTGCCAAAAATGGAGGCTCACAAAGAGAATGCAAATCGTCCCCACCTTCAAGAAAGGCAGCCAGAGCAGAAACTTTCACTCCCCCTCTTTCTCCCTAACCACCTTGAAAAAAGAGAAAAAAAAACTGAGCTATTATCAAAATAGACTCTTCAGGGTAAAGGGGAAAAGTATTCTGCTAATTTTTCTAATGGTATCTTAGTTCCTTTTTTTTAAAGTAAGAACTGAAGGGGGAATAATATGAACCCAAGACAACTGCTAGGCTTCCATGTCACAAGGAATCAAAAGATGTCTCACAAGGAATCAAAAAAAAACAACTAAGTTCAAGCTGCAAAGTGGTGGGAAGGTGCCGTGCAGACAAAAGGCTAAAAAGAAGCCGGACACCAAAGAAAGCTTTGTCCTCCCCCAGTAAGTTATAATCTTTCTTCCACTTCCTCCTCCCATATGCAAATACATATACAAGTCTCAAGGACTAGGCCACCTCCTTAGACACCGAATAGGTAAAATTCCAAGCCACCAGATTAACACTATTCCCACTATTCAAATAAATTATAAACCTGTCTTGTAACTATTGACGACTGAATTTTTAATCCAAGTCACTGCCTCTTAAAAGTAATAGTTACGTAACAGATTACAACTACCAGCATTGGGGAGGGAGGACTTCCTCTAAAATATCGGGATTAAAAAACCACCACCACCCGCAAAAACACTGCTGGTCTCCACAGCCCTGAACAAAATAGTATCTAGAATAAACATGACTTCTCAGAAGGAAAGAAGCCATCTACCATTAAAGACACACCTTCCATGTCCTAGGAACACATTAACTAAACAAGCACAAACTAGTGGTTTGACTATTACATTTTTTCAGACAAAAAGCAATTACGTTATTACTCCTCACTTGTCACTAAAGGTTTTTTTGTTTTGTGTTTTTTTTTCTAACCAACTCTAGACCTATTACTCATCCTTCAAAGTAGTACAAAATCTGGAATTTTCAGTCTTAGTTGCTATCAATCAAGGCAACCAGTCCACTTTAGGGGAAAGAGCACACTACAGGCGCACGCTGCCATGGACTTCCGGGCACATACCAAGGTGGAAGCCCCCCAAAACCCCTACCTAATCCTAGTCCCGGGCCTGGACAGCAGCTGTTGTTACCCGGCCTCTCCTTTTGTTGGGCTTAATCTCATGTCAAGTCATTCAACCAACTCAAAAGCGATGAAGACATAATTGAATCAACCTGAACTAAATCAGACCGAGCCTTTTTAAAACACACAGCTTAATGGTTCCAAGCCGTCTACAGGACCACAGAACGGGCTCAACCTCAGCGCCCAAGGTGGAGTGACACTCGCAGAACCCCGTGGCCCGGGGACCACTGCAGCGCCATTGATTTAATAAGTGCTCAGGAATGTCCAGGGCTTGGGCCCGTAGGCTGATCAAGAGGATAAACCGAGGCTGCTCCGGGAAATTTCAAGGTGGAACAACAGGCCAATACCCCATGCCTCGAGACGACATGGGGGAGGGGAAGGAAGGGGAAGGGAGGGGAAGGGGCTCAGAGCGGGGAAAAGTTTCTGCTGCTCAGCCATGGGCAGGCCACTGGGGGTCCAGGAGGGGGCCCCCGGTGGCCTACCCTCGCTGGGTGCACAAGCCAAATCTTACGGAAAACTCCCGGTATGCCTTCCCCACCCCCACCTCCCCACCCGCCCAAGAATGCGGCTTCCGTCCGCGCCGGCCCGGCCAGAACCCTTAGTGTGGGTCCCCGGAACTGGGGTGCCGCCGGCATCCTAAGGCAGGCGGGCCGTTCAGGCAGGCCCCCCACATCCACCTCCGAGCGCCGGGGTTCGGGTGACCCCGAGGAGAGCCGTGAAACAGCGGTCGCACCCCCAGGCGCCTCCCGGCAAACTTCCCTTTAAAAAAAAAAAGCAAGCAGACTTTCGGGCTACACTCGGGCTACTCCCACTACATCCCTCCCGCTGCCGGGGGTCCCCAGATCCACACTTGTAACACACGGTCTTTAGGGTTGCTGGGGCATCAGCAGGGTTTTTATAGGGGGTGAGGAGTTTCAAAGAAAATAAACTGTGAAACTAAGCCACCTTCTCACACATCCAGGTAACGCAGCCCGCGCGCCGGGGGTCAATGACGCCAGGCGTCCCAGACTCCCGACGGTTTGGGGTGCGGGGGCCGTGGGGGGGCTCGCCTCACCCGCGCCCGCCCCCGCCGGCCTGAGGACGGCCCAGCCATTGTCTGCGGGGGACGCTCGCGAGGACTCATTGTCTGGGCTGTTTCCAACTTGCTGAGCTGCCAGGGCCACCGCGGGGACCCTGTGCCCGTCCCCGGACCCCCGGGGTCGGGACGGCCAAGCGGGAGACCCGCCCGCGGGCCGGGAACTTTTCAGGGGCACCCCCTGCGCCCAGCCCCCCCGCCGGACCCGGGGACCCCGGGGCGGGCTCGGGGCGTCCGCGTGGGGCGAGGGCGACGCGCGGCGGGTGCCCCTTTACCTGCGCGGGCTCCTCGGCCCTCCCTCGCGCGGCGGCGGCCCGGCGGCACTGACACCTCGGCCGGCGAGGTTTGAATGAGGAGGCGCGGGAGGGGCGGGGGGCGGAGCGGCGGCGGCGAGTTTCGCTCGGCCTTTTGTGCGGGCACCTCCCGGAGCCCGCGCCCGCGCCCGGCTCCCCAAGCCGCGGGAGCCCGGGACGCAGGGCGCAGCTTGCCGGGCCGCGGCGGGCGCAGCGCCGGGAAGACCCTCCCAGAAAATGAGCGCCTCCCCCCGCCGCCGCCCCGCGAGAATTGGGGGGCCGGGCTCACCTCAGGCGCGGGGCTAAGGTGAGCGGGGCGGGTGTGCACGGGGCAGAGGCGCGGGCGCCCCCTACTCGTCCGCGCGGGGACAGTGCAGGCGCGGGGTCCCTAGAGCCGCCCGGCGCGGCATCCGGCGCTCGGGGACTGTCGGGTCAGAAAGTGCTCGGAGCAGCTGTTGCGCCCTCCCCCGGCCCGGCCGTGCCGGACGCCCCGCCCCCCGCCTCCTCGGGCCGCGCGGTCCCGCCCCAGCCCCGCCCCCGGCGCCCACGTGGTCTGCGCAGACGCGCCCTGCCCCGCCCACCTCCACGGGCCCCGCCCCTGACTGGCGTGCGCCTACGGGCGCGCGCACCTCCTTTTCTCACCCTGCGAGTCCCGCGCACGCGCGCGCCTTACCACCGCCCCCCTCGCCTCCAGCCATCCGGCCAAACGTAGCTAGCTCGAGCCCCGGCGGTTCCAGTGACAGGTAGTCGGGGAGTGGGCCACACAGGGTAGTGCGCAGGCGCAAGCTCAGCCCGCTCCCCCGCCGTCTCCCCCTCCCTCGCAAGGTGCGCCCGGGCGAGGGGAGGGGCCGGGAGCCGAACTCCTGGGTCATCTAGCATTACAAACAACATAAAAAACGTTTATACCTGTTTGAGGTTAAGTCAAAAGGTAGCTGTGTACAAAACCCATGCTCAGATAGGCTCGAAGTGTTTGGAAGATCAATAAGATGATTAAAATTCACTAGCTTCATAAACCTTTTTTTGTTTTTTGTCGCAAGGCGCTGGCCTTGCTTCCATGTTATTCTTCCGGTTTTCTAAATTTGGATTCCAGGTTCCAGGAATCTACTTAAAAAGTTTTGATAAAAATCCATGTGGGTCAAACTAGGCTTTAAAAGTAAAGATAGAAAACAAAACAAAAAAATAGGCCATTCCCCTTTTTCTACGCCCAGCTGATACATAGTGTTTCCCAAATGTTTGCTTCCTTGGAAGAAAGAAAAGCAGAAAAAGGTTAGGATCTCAAAGACCTTGACCTCCCTTTATTTTAAGTAAGCCCCCAGGAGGAACCACAGATGAAAGCGGCAATCACATCCACCAATTTTTCTGTTCCCAAATGCAAATGAATGCAAATGTGAAATGGATCCGTGGAAGTAGCCACAAACAAATATCCGAGATGTTTTGTTCCCTAAAGTAGCCTCAGTGTCTCCAAAATGGGAAAGCTTAGAAACAGGTCGAGGAAAGTATTTAAGGTATATGTTCCTAAATCAAAAGAAAAGAAAAACAAAGAATAGCCCTATTTAAAAAAAAAGAAAGAAAAGAAAAAAAGGACCCGGAACTAGTGAGCAAGACGATCCTTATTTAACAGGAAAAGGAATTTGAGAACACTGGTTAGCAAAGGGGAAGAATTTGCCTTTGTTAGGCTGTCATTTTATATATAACTACTAAGTTCACTTATGGTTTGGTTGGCCTTTTTTTTTTTTTAAAGGAAGAGAATCAATTACTCACAATTAATTAGCAGCGCCAGACAGATCCTTAGGCCTGCGCTATTTTTTTCACTCAAGTACATGGATATTGATCATTTTTACTGGGATTCCTTTTCTAAGAAAAGGTATCTTCCTTTAGAATACCTGTTTTACACTTATATTCACACTCTAAAACAGTTCAAAAACACTGTTCTTAAGCAAGAAACTTCATTTAACTTTATCACAAGTGACTCTCAAGCCTCGCTACAAAACAAAGAAACTGAACAAGTGGACTAGGTCGATCCTTACCGTAAGCGTGGCCTCACTCTACATGGTAATGGATAACCTTTGAACTCTGAAACCTCAAATGCTCTAAAACACAATAGCGCTGATAGCTTTAAAAAAAAAAAAAAAAAAAAAAAAAAAAATCTAGTGTCAAAATGGAGCCAAAAAGAAAAGTCCAAACTTTTCTTAGTTACGGATCGGGAAACAATCACGTATTTTAATAAAGAATCATCTCACTAAAAACAACCAAGCTCCTGGTCCACACTTTGTTCCTACTGAATTATGGGGGGGGGGGGGGCTTGTGCTTTCACCAGCACCACTTTGTTAAGCATTATGGCATCATATGGTTTGTTACCGTTTCTCCTCCCCCATCCCCCTCCAGAAAAACCTATTATGTCGTGGGTGGGTGGGTTGGTTTTGTTTTGTTGGGGTTTTTTGGTTTTGCTGTTTGGTTTTTTTTTTTTTAAATGTACGTTTTTAAACTGAAAGAATTGTGTGACCCAATCTATCTGCGAAGAGTTTTGTGTGTGCGATCCTGGCGTTTCAGCGAAGAATTAATTACAAAGAACCTTAACTCCTGGAGACGAGCCAAAAGAACTGGGAAATCGCTGCACAAAGCTGCCAGTGACTGCTGGGTTGCAAATACATACTGTGTTTTCAAAAGGACGAGGAGGGATGTGAATTCGCCGCGAGGGCTTCTGCGAGGCGCCTCCTTCCCTCCGAACGCGCAGCCTCCTGCCGCAGACTGCTCGCAGAGCTCGGGCAGTTTAGGCGATTAAAAATGGAAACTCCGAAAGTACCAGGAGCGCGCGAGGCGCGTGTGGGCTCCTCCGAAGGGCGCAGAACTCGCGTTACGGTACCGAGAGAGAAAAGTGGAACCCCAACGCTGGTCTCCCAGCCCCGGCCCGGGGCCCGGAGAGGTCTCCCCAGGAATCAGGTGCTCAAGACGCCAGGGCCGCAAACACAAAGAGGGGAGCCCCGCAGAGGGGTCCCCCCCCCCCGCGAGCCCACGCGCTGCAGGGCCGGGAGGACGCCCACTGCGCCCCTTCCTGCTACGGGAAGCATCGGCGACCCCTCATTTTGCACAATTATCAAAACAAGTCCTTCTTAATACTTCCCAGTGCGCGCGCACACACACACACACACACACACACACACACACGTATGATCACACCATATCTCTGACTTAATCTTAACACTATCAGACCTCTGCCTTCAGCTAACTTCCGATTTCCTACCCAGAGCCTGCCCATCCTAGTATTCTCAGATTGAATAGAAAGAAAAAAAAAAACACCTTTGATTGGCTGCATTTAAACATGGATTGGAATCATCTTCGGTGACTTAGCCTTAATTAGAAGATCAGGATGTAGTATGATCTCCCTTCCCAAGTATTTACTTATTTCACCGTGGAACTATTACAGAAAAAAATAAATAAATTTGGAGACGAAATCTGAGCTGAAACAGAGCCAACAGAGATACCAGAGGGAAAACAATCCAGCGTTCATCAGAGCAGGAAAACCTGAAAAACTGCAGAGAGGCGTCAGCAGGAAAGGAGACAGAAAAAGTTAGGCAGCCCTGCCGGTCTGTGCAAAAGTACAGAAGACGCCTGGGAAGGAAACGGGCGGTGCTTTACCCAGTCGGCGCAGCCTAAGTGAAGAAGGGTGAAGGAACACACTTCCCGCAGCCCAGCCTTCCCATCACCACACCAGCCATCACCGAGCTAAGCTCCTGTAAGATATTAGGATGATATATGATAAAAATAGATAGCAGAAATTACCTTTCGGCAGGGAAGGCCTGGGACCCGGAAGCCCTAGAGCCTGCCAGTCCACCTGGCTGGAACAGTACTGGAAGAGATGTGATTGCTGGTTTTTACAAGCAAACCAGAAAGGGAGGGGCCAATCATAAAGCTCAATTTAAATAGGTTTAGCTATAATCCCAACTTGATTGAATAAATCAACCTTGATAAGTAAAAAAAAAAAAAAAAAAAAAAAAAAAAAAAAAAAAAAAAAAAAAAAAAAAAAAGTAAGAAAGAAAACAAAAAAAAAAAAAAAAAACCCACTTGTTTGATTTTTAACTCTGTCTGCTGGGCAAGTTTGCCTCCTCCTGCACCCACAACTTTTGTCTTCCTCTAACGCCCTGGACGGTTTAACAAGGCGGACCAGCCTCAGAGTGTTCACATAAACTTCCTGAAAGGAAAGGGAGGGTTGCAACCAGAGGGTGCTGGGGGTTCGAGCCCCGGTTCCAGAGGTTGCTGACACACCTTGGCCGGCACCCCCACGAGCTTGCCACCCTCCCTGGGTCCCCGGGGTGCTCTGGGATGAATCATGGGAGCCGGGGGGAAGAGGAAGTAACCTGACTGACTGAAATCTCTGCACGCCATGACCCAGCACTGGGAGCCCCAGCACTGGGAGCCATTTCCTGTAGCCTGCTCTCTCAGACCTAACTCTGGAGGTCTGGTGACCGGGGGCTGCACACCCTCCAGCCCCTTCCTGAACAGCTGGCGGCCCTTGCTTGACACCAGCCCTGGAGATGCCACGCAGGTCCTCCAGGGTGCAGGCTTTGCCCCGGCTTCTGCCCAGCAGGTGAGGCCATGGCCCTTCTCCACTCCAACGGGGGTCCCAAAGCACCTGCCTCAGCCGGGCATGGTGGTGCATGCCTGTAATCCCAGCACTCGGGAGGCTGAGGCAGGAGGATTGTTGTGAGTTCGAGACCAGCCTGAGGTACAAAGTGAGCTTAAGGCCAGCCTGAACTGCATAGTGAGACCCTGTCTCAAAAAGACAAAAAAAAAAGCACCTGCCTCATGGCTTCCTTGTGCCTTGGGGGTAAAGACATTTGGGGAATTGCTCACCCCTGCCGGGCCCCACTCCAGGGTTCCTC
>PVKA01018254.1:0-26998 GCA_004027165.1 Ctenomys sociabilis
GCAAGTTCAAGGGCCTGAGTTCAATCCCCTGCTCCACAAAAAGAAAGAGAGAAAGCAAGCAAAAGAAAGAAAGAAAGAAAAAGAAAAAAAGAAAGAAAGAAAGAAAGAAAGAAAGAAAGAAAGAAAGAAAGGAAGAAAAGAAGGAAGGAAGGAAGGAAGGAAGGAAGGAAGAAAGAAAGAAAGAAAGAAAGAAAGAAAGAAAGAAAGAAAGAAAGAAAGAAAGAAAGAAAGAAAGAAAGAAAGAAAGAAAGTCCCCACAATGGGTAGGGGACAAAATAATGAAATATATTATCCAGCCAAAAATATATTATCCATCAAGTTACCCCCAGACAATAGGGCTTTGATCTACTGGAGAATTAGGTAATTACTTCAGTTATTCCCATGAAGGGCCAAAGAAATTCAAGCACCCATGCCTTAAATTCCTGTCTGTTATTGGTTGTAGGACCCTTTGAGATCTAGTTTTACCTTTCAAACAAATAAAGGTCCTAGGACCAAGAGTTAAAGGTATTCACAGTTCATAACACTCTATGAATAAAGGAAAGTGGCAGATGTGTTAAAGCTGAGTCATATGAGTTACAAGCTGCTAAATTCCGAGATATAGTAACGACAGACAAAACTTTAAAGTATTTAATGCTCTCTGTAGAAAATAAGGAAAAAAGAAGAGAAAGGATGGAAAACATGCTCAATGGTAAATAGTTTGCTTAGAGACTGGGAAGTCCTGTGCTTTCTGCCAGCGATCCAAAACACTTAGAGGAAGACACAGAAGGAACTAAGAAGAGGAAAGGGAGGGAAAAGATGTAGGGAAGGAAGAAGAGGGAAAGAGAGAGAGAGAGAAACTTTCCTTTTTCATAAAATTTATTCTTTAGAAAATTTCACAGTACCTCCTCCAGTGTGTGCCACACATTTAAATTTGAAAAATAGTTAAGTTTTTGTGAGCCTGACAACTCAAAATGTCTTTCTGGAGAACTTAGGAGCCATCTCTTTGAAATTTAAAAACTAAGTGAGGGTGTAGGAATAATTTCCCAGAATCTGTGGGAGTGTAGGAGCCTAATTTTGCCCTCTACTAGACGAACAGGTGTGATTTTCTCCTAGGTATAAAACTACTTTCTATCAAAAATATATGAAAAGTCTGTTTCTCTTCTGGCTAAATCCAACAAGCTAATACAGATGATCACCCCTATGTGACATCAAACTTTTTGCTAGGGGCGGCCAAGTCTTCTTACTGGAGACCACTGGCCATTTATCTTGAAACCAGCTATCTATCATGACTATAAAATAGTCCAACCTGTTAGAAGTCAGATGTTCTGAGTTTGTGATCTCATAACTTCCTGGAGGAAGGAAATCACTTACCAAAGGATGTTATACAAATTTTATTGGAAGTAAGAAGAACTCCTAGATTCCCAGGTAAGATCCCAAGGAATTGGCTACTGAGGCTGTTTTCAAGACTATTTTATACAGCAAAATCCCAAAATAGGTCAAACTACTGTCAACCAATAGGGTTACGAATACAGTGGTTTAGCTAATTGATCCAATAGAGAAATGAGGCACATAGCTAGGATGTATGGAAAGAAAAACCATTTTCCTGGAAATGGAAGGGGATAAGGATTCAAATGTTCTGGCCACCCATCCATGTCTGATGTCTAGCTGGGCTGACTGGAATAGGTGGTGCTAGTTGCATTATAATGGCCAGCTGCTATTTATTTCCAAGAAGGCTTACAGGTCTTGCATCTTAAGACTGGACTCTTCAAATTCATCTCCAGTCTCTAATCTTTTGCCCTGATTTCTCTGAAGGTCCAGTTCTTTTCTAACTGCCTATTAATTTCTATCTAACATACCTGTCTGTATAATCCAAGCTGTATCTTCTTGGCTGTACAAATGGTTGATACTCCTTCCTTCCTTCCTTCCTTTAATCTTCCTTCCTTTCTTTCTTTCTTTCTTTCTTTCTTTCTTTCTTTCTTTCTTTCTTTCTTTCTTTCTTTCTTTCTATTTTCTGATGCTGAGCATGAATCTCACAACCTCATGCTTGCCAGGCATACACTGTGCTGCTGAGCTGTATCCCCAGCCCTAAGATTTCTTTCTGCTTTTACAATTTCTAGTCCATTGCTTGTGATGCACATTACTCATGTTTAATGCTCATGTAATACCAAAACATTCTTACTGCCTTTGTGGAGAAGATGTCTGGATGAGGAGGACATTTAGCTCCTAATTATATTTTCCAAACAAAGATAACATATTTGCAAATTATAAGTTTCAAAAACTTATTTCCTAATCTTATCTCCTTTGCCTCCTTAAATATAATCCTGTCCCTGAGAAAAATCCTGACGTGTGATATAAGATTGCATATTATGAGGACTCCCACATCTGTACTGACTTTGTATCATTGAAGACGATGCTACATTAAAAACCTATCATCATAACCTTAGAAATCTTCAGAGAGGGCCAGGGATATAACTCAGCAGCATAAGCACCTGCATGGAAAACACAAGGTCCCAAGTTTGATCTCCAGTTCCAAAAACAGAAAAAAATAAAAAGAATCCTCAGAGATCAAGAACACATTAGTGGTTTCAGGAAGGAGAAGTATGCCAACAAACACAACTTCTGTACTGTCAGCTTCACACTCTCCAAGACCCATACAGGCCATTTTTAGGTGAAGAAAATTAAACTACAGTAATATGTGTAAACTGTGAAGGACATTTTATAAGTTATAGAGAGATCCTTGGGAACCAAGCCAATAAAATTTGAAAAATAACTACATCAAGTGTAGATATACAATAAGGGTTTAAATAGTAATACCGTTGAACATTCTTTCAAATCATTTCTATTTCATTGAAAAATATTAAAGGGGAAAATGAGTCTGTTTTACCCCATTTAAAAATATTTTGATATAATCAGCAATGGAAACATACGTTTATTGTTCAGCCATAGCTACTAGTGAAGGATTAAGTATTATTTAGCATGAAAAGCAAAACAGGTCTGTATATGTGGTTCATAAGTCATCCTAATAGTCATGTATGTAAATTAATTACAGTCTCATGATTTCCATTCTGGCCTTGAGAAAAATCTCTTCTAGACTTCTGGTTTCAATTATTTCATCTCTGACACAAAAAACATTTCCCATCAAGTACTCAGCAAGAGCATTGTAATTAATTCACCTTTCATTCATTTGTGCAACAAATATTTATTGATCTCTTGGTAGGAACAAAGCCTAAAGTTTAATTCTGGGGATTCAGTATTGAAAAGACAAAACCTCAACTGAATGAATTAAATTATTAAGCAAATGATTAAAAAATAAACAAGCTATCATAATAAATACAGTAAGAATTTTAATATAGTTTAATTACTGATCCAGTTAAAATAATGATATTTATTAAGCTTCCATGTGCCAAGCAATATGTTAGATGCTGATGAGAATACCAAATGAGCTAGCAGAATTTCTGCTCCTTCAAGCAGGGTATAATTTAGTGTCAATAATGGGTCGTCATTTATTCATGATTCAGAATACATTCTAGGACACAGACAGACACTTCACTCAAGGCCACACATAACATTAAATGGCTAGATCCCACACACGCCTGCCCAGCCAGACTGACCGGTCTGAGACATCTGGAGCCAACTCCAGTGGCCTCCTCGATCCCGTCCATGCCTGCCTAGCCAGAGCAACTGGCCTAAGACAACAGGGCTGACTCTGGTCTCCTGGATCTCGCCGCAAGCCCTCCGAGTGAGTGGGAATGTGCAAGACTTACCAGGCTTCCAAGATCAGTGAGTGTGTGCTGAGTCTGAGGAAGAGCCTTTCGCTTCTTCCTGCGCATGCTACCCTGATCCCCGCACCCAAGCCCTCCAAGCCACTGACTGGCCTGAAAACTCAGGGCCCACTCACCAGCAACTCCCAGGATCCCCTGGCCTAAAGCACGCTGAGCAAGTGAGAATTTCCCTGACTCCCTGGACATCAAAGTTCAGTGAGTGGAGAGCCCGCCTCCAGGCCTGCCATGCCGGAGGTAATCCCTGGTCCTACCCCACGGCCCAGACCCACCGCAGCTTGGGCTGTGAGTGAGGGCTCCAGGCCCACTGCACCTGAGGGATCTTTTCCAGCCTTCTCTGGTTCTAGCCCATGGCCCCGGACCCAGCACGCCTTGGCTGACCCAGCACAGCCTACCTGGTGAATAAGAACATCCACTATGCTTTAGGGAGCCAGCGGACCCAACAAAGCATAGGCCAGCCCACCTAGAGAGCAACCTGCCTGAGACAGGAGGACTGACTCAGGCAACTTTCCAGATCTTCTCCCCAAAGCCAGCCAAGATAGTGAGAATTTTCACTACTCGCTCTGCATCCTGGTTTGGTTCGTGCTCACCTGACCAGGGAACCAACAGAGGGAAACCACAGGAGCTGCATCAGAAAGTAATTGAACACAACAGCTAGATCCATGACAGGCATAACTGGATAATCTCAAACTTAATTGACTGCCACCCAAATCTCATTACATGCTAAGGTTATATCTGTACCAAAGCTGTACACCGAAGGTCAAAGGTCAGTGCTATACAAAATGGTAAGGACAAGGAGAAAAATACAATCTCAGGCCTCCAGTCCATCAGTAAGTACAGAGGACACTAGCTCACCTGAAATGAATGAATTAACAGATACAGAAGCAAAGGAACAATAGCAGAAACATATAGAGGAAATCAGACGAGAAGTAATTCCCCAAATTAAAAAAGAAATATCTACATACATAGCACCTGAAATAAAGAATCAAATGCAGAAACATCAGAGGGAAACCCAATGCTCATGCAGAACAAGTGCAGAGGGCACTATTCCAGCTGAAACACATGAATTGACAGCATCTAAAGCAAACAAACAACAGCAGAAAGGTCATGAGGAATTCAAAGGAGAAATAATATATGAAGTCAAAAAAGAATTCTTTGAAAAAAGAGAATTCTTTGAAATCATAGCATCTGAAATACAAAAACAAGTCCAGAAATATATAGAAGAAACCCAACTTGGTAGAAATGCTGCAGAAAAAGAATTAATAACTACCTCTAAAGAAGACACGGATAAAAAAAACTGAGGAGATCAGAAAAATGATGGATTCCTTGAATGAGCAATACAGAAAACAAACAGAATGGAAGAAAGACAATTAAGGAGATAAAGAAGAACTAAAAATATCAATCATGAGTCTACAATACTGTTTGAGTGAAAACAAAGACACAGATTCAGATCTTGAAGATGCTGGTGCATCTAGTGAAAAGGTGAGAAAGGATCTCTTAAAAACAAAAAGAATGCAGGAAAAAATAATCCATCACCTGCAAGATGATGCCAGGATGAACAATGTGACAATAATTGGTATCAATGAGAATGAATGACTCAATACAAATGACATAAAAAGAATTTGGGGAGAAATAATCACAGCTAACTTCCAAAATATGAGGAAAAAATCCAACATTCAGGTAACCGAAGCATACAGAACACCAAATAACTTCAAACCAAGGAAAAACACACTGAGACATATAATAGTCAAGATCCCAGAAATCCAACACAAAAAAAAATATGCTGAAAGCAGGAAGAGAGAAGAAAATCGCACTCAAAGGAAAAGCCATGAGAATTACAGATGACTGCTTTACACAAACAATGAAGGCAAGGAGAGCATGGAGCGGAGTTCTTCAAGTCCTGCACAAAAACGAATTCCAGCCCAGAATATTATGCTCTGCAAAACTCTCTTTCAAGTTTGATGGAGAAGAGAAATACTTCTATGACAAAGAACAACTAAAGAATTTCATGAGGACAAAGCCATCCTTACACAGGCTGCTGAAAGATGTTCTAGAGAGAGAACACAATGACCACAACTCCATGAATGAGAATGCAAGAAACTCACTAAACAGGACAGATGATTAAACACAGGATACAATGGAGTAAAGAACAGCAGGTAAATATCATGACAAACATAAGTCAGTACATTTCAATTATAACCATCAATGTAAATGGACTGAATTCACTAATTAAGAGAAATAGACTGGCACAGTGGATTAGGAAACAAAATCCAACAATATGCTATATACAAGAAACACACTTAAAAGCACATTCATAGGCTCAAAGGATGGAAAACAGTGCTACATGCCCCAGCACCTCATAAAAAAGCAGGAGTACCAATTCTATTCTCAGGTAATCTCAAAGCAAGAAGGATCAAATGAGACAAAGAAGGCCGAAATATATTGGTCAGCGGAAAAATTCAAGAGCAAGAGGTAACACTCTTTTTTTTTTTTTTTAATTTATTTTATTTATTACAGTGTCTCGCTACACATCACGGACTCTTTTCTTGTGGGGGGGTCAGCTCAGCCCACCCTCGGGGAGGGGCTGGCCCTGCATGTGGTGCTGGGGATCGAACCATTGTCCCTGAGAGCTTGCCTAAGCAGGCGCTTTAGACCGCTGAGCTATCTTGCCAGCCCGAGGTAACACTCTTAAATATCTATACATCACACACAGGAGCACCCAACTATGTAAGACAAATCTTAATGGACATGAAAAACCTAATATCTAAGCCCAAAATCTTAACAGGAGAGCTTAACGCCCCTTATCTCAAAAAGATAGATCAACTAGACAAAAACTTAGCAAGGAAGTAGCAGAACTGAACCAGAGCTTGGAACAAATGGACCTGGTGGACATATATAGAGTATTGCCCCCAACCAGAGCTGAATAAACTTTTTCTTCAGGAGCACACAGGTCATTTTCCAAAATAGACCACATACTAGTCCAGAGGTCATTCGTAAGTATATGCAAGAAAACAGCAATTATCCCATGCATATTATCTGACCACCATGCCATGAAACTTGGACTAAATGACAAAAGAAACCAGAAAAATCTGCTAAACTCATGGAAACTAAACAACACCCTACTCAGCAATCAATGGATGACAGAAGAAATGCAACAATATCTACAATTCAATGAAAATTCAAGCACAAATTACCAGAAATCATGGTATGTGATGAAAGCAATTCTTAGAGGAAAAATCATAGCTATGAATTCACATATTAGGAAAACAGAATGGGAACAAATAAACTCCCCAATGTTGCACCTCCGAAATCAAGAAAAAGAAGAACAAATGAAACACAGAGCACAAAGATGGGAAGAAATCATAAAGATTAGAGGAGAAATTAATTCAATTGAGATGAAGAAAACAGTTCAAAGAATCCACAAATCAAAAAGTTGGTTCTTTGAAAGACTAAAAAAGTTGATAAGCCTCTAGCCAACCTCATCAAAGAGAGGAAAGACAAAAATTCAAGAACATACAACAAGCAATGAAAAGGGTGAAATCATCACAGATCC
This sequence comes from Ctenomys sociabilis, assembly GCA_004027165.1. Lineage (NCBI taxonomy): Eukaryota > Metazoa > Chordata > Mammalia > Rodentia > Ctenomyidae > Ctenomys > Ctenomys sociabilis. The sequence goes on from PVKA01018254.1 coordinate 7,312, forward strand.
AGCAGAAATTCAGACAATTATCAATAGTTGTTTTGAGAATCTTTACACTCACAGAATAGGAGATACAGAAGAAGTGGACAGATTCAAAAGGTACAAATTACCAAAACTGAAACAAGAAGATATAACAACTCTCAGAAAGCCAATAAGACAACGAAATACAAAATATAATTCTACCAACAAAGAAAAGTCCAGATCCTGTTGGATTCATAGCTGAAATCTACAAGAAATTTATAGAGCATATAATCCCTACACTCCTTAAACTCTTCAGTGAAATTAAAAAGGGAGCAAATCTTTTCTAGAGGCAAGTATTATACTAATTCCAAAACCAGGCAAAGATATAAACAAAAAAGGAGAACTACAGGCCGATCTCCCTCATGAACATAGATGCAAAAATTCTCAGCAAAATCCTAGAAAATAGAATACAGCAAATCATCAAGAAGATCATACACCATGACAAGGTAGGATTCATCCCAGGGATGCTAAGATGGTTCAATATTCTTAAATCAATAAATGTAATACACTATATTAATAGATTGAAATCTAAAAACCACATGATCATCTTAATTGATGCAGAGAATGCTTTTGACAAAGTCCAACACTCATTCATGTTCAAAGTCCTACAGAAAATTGGAATAGATGGACTCTACCTTACCTTGATAAAAGCAATCTATGACAAACCAAAAGCTAACATAATCCTAAATGGAGAAAAACTCAAATCTTTTACTCTTAAATCAGTTACGAGACAAGGATGTCCTCTATCTCACCTCCTATTCAATATAGTCTTGGAATCCTTAGCAACAGCCATTAGAAAAGAGGGAGAGATAAAGGGAATAAGAATAGGTAAAGAAGAAGTTAAATCATCACTATTTGCACATGACATGATACTCTACTTGGAAGACCCCAAAAATACCACCAAGAAACTATTAGAACTGATACGGAAATTCAGTACCACAGCAGAATACAAAGTCAATACTCAAAAGTCAATAGCATTCCTCTACACAGATAACAAGCACACTGAAAGGGAAACAACAGAAACAATACCTTTTACAATAGCACCACGGAAAATGATATACCTTGGGATTCACTTAACCAAGGAAGTCAAAAATCTTTACACAGAAAATTACAACACCATAAAAAAAAACAAGAGATTATAGAGGATTTCAGAAAATGGAAAGATATTCCATGCTCCAGGATAGGAAGAACAACATCGTGAAGATGGCCATACATCCAAAATTGCTGTACAGATTTAATGCAATCGCTATCAAACTGCCACCAACATACCTCCCAGACATAGAGAAATCATTCCGAAAATTTATTTGGAACCACAAATGACCTAGAATAGCAAAGGCAATCTTGGCCAAGAAAGACATGGCAGCAGGCATCACAATTCCTGACTTGTGAACTTAGGTTGTTAACCACCAGAAGAAAAGCTGCTTAGTACTCTACAGCATATGCATTACACTTTGCCCTATTTGACTCATTATACTACAAAGCCACTGTGATAAAATCAACATAGTATTGGCAATGAAATAGACCTGAGGATCAATAGAATAAATTAGAAGACGCAGAGGCATCTGTGATCACAATCAGCCATCTGATCTTCGACAAAGGGGCCAAACAAGCTTACCAGGAGAAAGATCCCCTCCATAACAAATGGTGCAGGAAAACCTGCCTTTCTAAATGCCGAAAACTAAAATTTGACTCAGCTCTATCACCGTGCACTAAGCTAAAGTCAAAATGGATTAAAGATCTAAACATCAAAACAGAAACACTCCATCTCCTGGAAGAGAAGGTAGAAGGAACTCTTGAAGACATAGGGGTAGGTAAAGAGTTCATGAACAAACATATATTCACACGGAAAAAACTGGAAAGAATCATCAACTGGGATCAACTCTTCTTCAGGAATTTCTGCACATCAAAAAAAAACTGTCAACAAAGTGAAAAGACAACCAACAAATTTTGAAAAAAATCCTAGGTAATAAGCAATCAGGCAAAGGTCTGCTGTCTATAATATATAAAGAACTAAGATATAACAGGGCCCTCAAATTTAAAGACCCAAATCAGAAATGGGTATCTGAGATGAATACACACTTCTCAGATGGCGAAATTTAAAAAATGAATAAATATATGAAACAACGCTCCACATTACTAGTCATCCATGAAATGCAAATAAGAACAACACTGAGATACCATCTCACTCCAGAAAGAAATCATAAGGAAATCAACCAACATCAAATGTTGGAGAGGTTGTGGGGAAAAGGGAACACTTCTCCACTGCTGGTGGGAATGCAGAGTAGTACAACCATTGTTGAGATCAGTGTGGTGACTCCTCAAAAGAGTAGGTCTGAAAATCCCTTTCAAGCTGGCTATCCTCCTACTGGGAAATTTCCCAGAGGAACTGAAAACATTATATCATAGTGATGTAATAATGAGCAATGGTTGAAAAAGATGTACTATTTCTATATAATGGAGTATTACTCAGCTATAAAGAATGACACACTTGAAGCATTTATATTAAATTGGATGCCACTTGAACATATACTCATAAGTGAAATAAACCAGACACATATATGTAAATATCATATAGTCTCCCTAGTATAAGAAGTGAAAAGAAGAAATACAAATAGAAATGTACAACAACTAAAAACAATTGAGCCAAATAGGGCAAAGTGAAATACATATGCTGTAGAGTACTAAGCAGCTTTTCTTCTGGTGGTTAACAACCTAAGTTCACAGATCAAAAGTGGAGAAATAGAAGAGCTGCAAGGGCAGCCAACATTTTGGCCCTAGCCTTTCAAGGTCAGTGAAGACTCAGGACATAGGTGAACCTGTACTGTAACATCATGAAACTCAGAAGTGCCCCAAATTTTCTGAACAAGGAGATTATGGAGCCACAGAGCAAAGAGATCAATTATCTATAGTGTACCTGGAGAGAGTCACATTGAGAGAAAACTTTCTCTCAGACCCTCACAGCAAGCAAATTGGTCAAGCATTGGCCACGATTCATCCACATGGATGACACAGACAAAGGATCTACAGAGAAAGTTACAGGATTACAAGATAAACCCTGAGGAGACTTCACTGACCTCATCAGAAACAAAAACCACATGTTTTGGTATATAGGTCTTGCTCTATATAGGTCTTAACCATACAGCAGAGAAGTATAAAAATGAGGTATACAATGGAGGCCATAATAAGTTGAGCTGTAAATGGCTATAGTCAACAACTTCTTCAGATAACTCACTATTATTGTGGAATGCTGGACTGTGTTGCATTGTGTCGCCAAGTTCAGGCACCTGAATTGGTTTAATGACAATGGAGTGCCCATCTTTGACAGGTCTAGACAGAATAGGTATACAAAGGGAGAAATATGATGTGTGTGTATAAACAGTACGGTTAGGATAAATATGCCATGGTTCTGCATAATTCTACGAGAAGCAAGATTTGTACTAATAGTGGTTGGACAAGATTTTACATTGGCATCTAGTACTATGGACAACCACTAGGAAAATACAATTTAGAAAGTATTAACTATTGAATTTGTGATATAATTCATGCATAAAAAATAAGATTGTGCCAGTCTACATTCCCACCAGCAGTGGAGAAGTGTTCCCTTTCCTCCACAACCTCTCCAAAATCTGTTGTTAGTTGATTTCCTTATGATAGCCATTCTTTCTGGAGTGAGATTGTATCTCAGTGTTGTTTTTATTTGCATTTCATGAATGGCTAGTGGTTTGGAACATTTTTTCATGTATTTACTTGCTTCTTTAATTTCGTCGTCTGAGAAATGTGTATTCATCTCAGATGCCCATTTCTGAATTGGGTCTTTAAATTTGAGGGCCTTGTTATATCTTAGTTCTTTATATATTCTAGACAGTAGTCCTCTGTCTGATTGCTTATTAGTTAGGATTTTTTCAAAGTTTGTGGGTTGTCTTTTCACTCTGTTGACAATTTCTTTTCACATGCAGAAGCTGTGGGAATGTAGACTGGTACAACCATTGTGGAAGTCAGTGTGGACACTCCTCAAAAGAGTAGGACTAGAAATCCCATTCAAGCCGGCTATCCCCCTACAGGGAATTTTCCCAAAGGATCTGAGAACATTGTATCATAGAGATATATGTATACCTATGTTTATAGCAGCACAATGTGTGATAGGATAATCTTGGAAACAACCAAGTTGACCATCACATGAGGAATGGTTGAAAAAGATATGGTATTTCTATATAATGGAGTAGTACTCAGCTGTTAAGAATGATAAGTTTGAAGCATTTATACTGAAGTGGATTCCACTTGAACATATACTCATAAGTGAAATAAACCAGACACACATGTGTAAATGTCGTATAGTCTCCCTAGTATAACAAGTGTAAAGCAGAAATACAAAAGGAAACGTACAACAATTAAAATCAATTGAGTCTGATAAGGCAATGTGAATGGCATATGCTTTGGGATACTAATCAGCTTTTCTTCTGGATGGTTAACAACCTAAGATCACAAATCAGAGTTGGAGAAATAGAAGAGCCACAAGGCCAGCCAACATTTTGGCTCTAGCTTTTCAAGGTCAGCGAAGACTCAGGACATAGGAGAACCTGTTCTGCAACATCATGAAACTCGGTTGAGCTCCAAATTTTCTGAACAAGGAGATTATGGAGCCACAGAGGAAAGTGATTGAAGTTCTATAGTGTGCCTGGGGAGAGTCACATGGAGAGAAAACTTTCTCTCAGGCTCTCACAGAGAGCAAACTGGGCAAGCATTGGCTGTGACTCATCCACATGGATGACACAGACGAAGGAACTACAGAATAATGTACAGACTACAAGATAAACCCTGAGGGAACTTCACTGACCACATAAGAAACATAAATTACATGTGTTGGTATATAAGTCTTGCTCTATCTAGGTCTTAACCATCCAGCAGAAAATTAACCTCCATTGCGAGGCCATAATATTAAGCTGAGCTGTAAATGACTATGGTCGACAACTTCTTTGAATAACTCGCCATGATTGTGGAATGCTGGACTGTGTTGGATTGTGCTGTCAAGTTCAAGCACCTAAGCTAGTTGAATGACAATGGAGTGTCCACCTTTGACAGGTGTAGACAAAGGAAGGGGTATAGAAAGAAAAAATCATGATGTGTGTGTATAGACAGTACAGTTGGGATAGATAATGCTGTGCTTCTACATAATCCTATGAGAGGCAAGATCTGCACTAATGGTGGTTGGACAGGATATTATGTCGGCTTCTAGTACTATGGTCATTCACTAGGAAAATAATTATTGAATTTTTTATATAATTGAGGTATAAAAATAAGATAAGTAAACAGCTACACTCTTAATTTACTGATAAGAGACATCTGCTATAATAATGTCTGTAAGTATAATATCATGTATGCACCTTGTATGATACCAAAACAGTATGAAAACTGTTTACAATGTATTAATTTATCGAATCTGTCTTGTTAAGGTGTCTTAAAACCATCTGATTCATATTTGTACTTCAATAATATAAAAAAATAAAAAAATAAGATAAGTAAGCAGCTACACTCTCTTTATTTACTGATAAGAGACATCTGCTATAATAATGTCTATAAGTATAATATCATGTATGCACCTTGTACAATACCAAAACATTATGAAAACAGTTTGCAATGTATTAGTTTATCAAAATAATAATAATATTAATAACTAACTGTACTTCTCATGTAGTGTAAAGCTATCTCCGTGTAGTTTGCAGAGCATAAATGTCTGCTTTGTAATAACTAATATTCCTGACTTTAGGCTATTAAATGATGGTTTATATCATGACTGAATAGAACCTCAATTTCATTTACTAACATAGTCATAATTCAGAAAAACTATCACTGTTTACAGCTTGTGACTTTTCATTGGCTTTGGAGGCTGTATAAAGTTTGCTTATTTGTTTTCAGAAAAGAATATCAACATTGATGTACTGGAAAACAAAAAATAGCAGATTTAGTTTGGCCCCAGATAACAGGCTTTATGAGGAATAAATAAGTTTTTAAATGCTTTTCAAAAGATTCCCTTAGGTTGTGTCTTTGTTTGGACATCCTCTCACCTTCCTTTAGTTACCTGGCAGCTTTGGTTTCATAAGGCAGGACTAAATCTTTTGTTTTCTTAACTATATAGCAGAATGTATGATTATAGATCTCTAAAACATCCTGATGCATTATGATCTTTTATTCATGGTAAGTTGGAAAGATTTATATTTGGTATTTTAGTGATTCATTAAAACACTGTAAATATTATCTCTTAATGCTTTATGGTGATGATATTTTTAGAAAATTAATTAGCATAAATATATGCATTTAAAGAATACAATAAATTATATTCTATGCTTAATTAATATAATTTTTCAGGGCCAGGGAGATGGCTCAGTAGAATAAGTACTTCCCTGGCAAGTGCAAGGTCCTGAGTTCAATCCCCAATTCCACCAAAAAATAAAATGAAAAAAATAATAATAATTTTCCAATCCACTGTTAGTATAGGAAAAGATGCCTGCATGTATAGGTCGCGGGAAATCCTAGCCTATCAATTTGCATGTGTAAAATATCTTAAATAAATGCTGGAAAAGTTTTAATCAACTCAACTGAGAAAAAAAATGACCCATGGGTGGCTCCAAATTTCTCAAAAGCCAATTGCATTTTCCAGACTCAAAAATCAATGCCTGATCCTTGTGCACTATAAAAACTCAATAAACTGTAACCACAGAGATATATAGTCATTTAAGAAAACATATATGTGGATTAAAAGGGAAAGTCCTAAGACTGAATTATTCTCAGGCAGAAAGTCACTATGTTAACAGTAAAATGTTGAGAACATTAGCCCCAATATATAGCATGAGGTGAATTTATTAAAAAATTCCATTTAATCTCTTTGATATAATTATTTGGTTTGGCAATGAATTCAGTAATGAAAAAAATTGATACTACTCATTTCTTATCTTTTGTACTTTTGATTACTCACCCTGTGACTATTGAAGTGTTCTTAGGACAAAACTTGCTCTTGGAGAATTTGTTAAACTTTTACTTAATGAAAGGATAAAGACTATAGTAGCTGGAGGGACAGCAGTGCTCACACATCCTGCTGGAGAGAGCTGGATTCTCATTTCACTATCAAGTCACTATCAGAAAAGCTAAATTTGGCATACAGTGAGGATCAGGAGATCTGATCCCGATTGCAGAACTGTTCTGATTACAGAATCTTGGGTTGTGTCTCCTACGTTATCCTTCCAGACAACCCCAAAGACTTGTAAGATTCCACGTGGGAAATCACTAACAGTTCTCTGAACGAAAAAAAGGAAAGGACTGCTGGTTGGAATAAAACAGGGTTGAATGAGTTCCAGAAAGCAGGGTCTTCAAACTGGTGGACAGAAATCAGAAGAAGACAACTTCAAAAATCCATCCCAAAGCAATTCACAGAGAAGCAGGATGAGAGGGGCCTCCTCAGGAAAGAAGGCAGTCGGTCCTCAGCCAAAGAATCTTGAGCCAGCTCTTCCAGGAAGATGGGGTGGTCACTCTGTGGAGAACCCTCCCTCAGGATCTGTGAGGAAGACAAGAAAGAAAAAGCAGAAGGCTCCTAGGAGTGGAGATGGTAGCAGCACCAGGGAAGCACCCCGGCCCACTCGGAAGAAAAGGTCCTGGTTGGACCCCATCATTAAAAATGAGGAAGCATTTAAGAATAGGATGGAGGTTAAAGTGAAGGTTCCTGAAGAATTGAAACTATGGCTTGTGGAGGACTGGAAGTTAGTGACCAGGCAGAAGCAACTCTTCCAATTTCCTGCTAAGAAAAATGTAGATACCATTTTGAAAGAGTATGCTAATTGCAAGAAATCACAAGGAAATGTTGATAACAAGGAATATACAGTTAATGAAGTTGTGGCAGGAATAAAAGAGTATTTAAATGTGATGTTGGGCACTTAGCTGCTCTACAAATTTGAGAGGCCCCATTTTTGAAATGCCATTCCCTTGCTTAAAATAAGGAGACAGAAAAAGTGATATGTTGAAATCTCCTTGGCTCACCCTGATATGGCAATGCCCCAGGTCCATGGAGTACCACACCTATTGAGATTATTTGTGAAAATAGGAGCAATGTTGGCCTATACGCCCCTTGATGAGAAGAGTCTTGCACTATTGTTAGGCTATTTGCATGATTTCCTAAAGTATCTGACAAAGAATTCTGCATCACTGTTTAGTGCCAGTGACTACAAAGTGGCTTCTGCTGACTACCATCGCAAAGCCCTTTGAGGGTCTACCGACCTCGCACCACTGACGTTGGTAAATGAAACACTTTCTGTTCTTAGTCTTTTACTTGTATAATTGATATCTTTAAAATTGTCAACATATAACTGGACTTATGTTTCAGTTTGTTTTCTGTTCTATTTTAAGCAGAAAATAAAAGGACTATAAACTCCTTTGCTCATTTCAAAGTTGGTATCAGTGTATATGGTACTTAGACAAAGAAAAAACATTCAGTAAACCATTTTATTTGCCTAGTCGACAAAATTGCTTAAATGCTGATTGTTCTAACCTTTTGACATGACACAATTTCCTAATATGTGTTAAATGCCATGTGACAAAATGCTCTGATTCCTAGGGCCAAGGGTTCAACTTGATGTATGTACCTGAAAACCCATACATTTGTGCTCTTTTTGTTTTGTTTGTTTGTTTGTTTGTTTTTTGTATGGTGCTTGAATGAAGTACAACAGCCCATCCTCTGCAAATCCACCTATGTTGTTTCCTAGGTATTCTATGGCTCAAATTATTGAAGGATGTTGGTTTGTTTCTTGATTTTTGTATTTGAGTCTAATGCCTGTTCTAACATGATAGAGGCAATGCATTATTGTGTAGAGATAGTTTTCAAAAAAAGTTTATATTTTAGAAATTGTATTTCAGATCTTAAATAAAATTTGTTTCTAAATTTCAAATCAAAAAGTGTACATACATTTGAATATCTTGAACACAGAAGTTCTTGTATCAACTATAAAATATAAAAGAAAAGAAATGTAAAGTTTAATAAGTGTTGTCTTTAATGAACATACTTTCAATGGGAAAAAACGACAATCCATTTCACTTTTGAAATGCCATTCCTTTGCTTAAAATAAGGAGACAGAAAAAGTGATAAGAATCTGGAATTAAATAATGGCCAGATACCAAAGGGAAAAAGCAGGCTAAAGGGAGTATACAGAGATGGACAGAAGATGGCCGCAATCTGCAGCTCATAAGCTGACAGGAGGAGGCAAGCTTTAAAGACGTGGCACAAGCAGAACCTCCTGTCTGTCCTGTTTAAAACCCAGGACACCAACTTCTGGCTACAATGCAACCATAAAGCATAAGGCACAGTCGAGACAACGTGATATGATGTGTGTTGCACCTTTGGTGGGAAATAACTACAACAGCATCAGGACCGCTACCCGAGAACAGCTATGTGTTCTTAGGCCAGGCCATATCCCTTCAGTCTTCTTGTAAAAAACGATCTAATTTCCTTCAGAAATATAATTTATACCTACTTGACTGCCATGTCCTAACATTCTTCTGGATTTAGCTTCAGCAGATAGTCTTACTCGGCTCTAGTATTAGTAAACAGAGGGCACATGAGCTACTGTTCAGAGCCACTGAAACCCGACAGAGATCTTGCTAGGATCTTCTGTGAGAAAGATCCCCATCTCTTTCCTCTGGCCTTAAATTTGATTGACTTAGATTACAGCTCCCACTACCAATTTGCCATAACTTAGCCTGAGAATAAAAATAACATTATTTCTTTCTGTTTGAGTATCCATAGGTGTCTGTCAGGGCTGGGGCAATAGACTGAAAAAGGAAGGTCTTAAAGGCACAGCAAAATTAGTGCAATCTCAGTGCTCAGGTAGGTGGTACTGGGGCTGCTAGCAGAGTGAGGAGAATACTTATATGGCACAGGGGCTTGCTGGCAGTGAGGCTGGGAGACGGGAACACACTGGAAGAATGAATTTGCTAAATGAATGATTATAGGAAATATGTTTTTCAGAGGAGAGAATCATAAAATAGGAAGTTGAAAACAAAGAATAGATTGTTGCTTATCTAAAATTGAAAGTATCAAGCTGGGGAGATAGCTCAGTAAAGTAAGTGCTTACCTAACAAGTGCAAGGGCCTGAGTTCAATCCTTATTTCCATAAAAAAAAAAGAAAATAAAAGGAAGAAAGTATCAAATGAATTAATCATTTTATATGCACATATAAACATATATAGGGATTATATCACAAATATAACATAAATTCAAATATCTATGTGTGTCTGTGTATGTGTGTAGATATAGATATATACACATATATAAGCAGGCAATGCATTTCGAGAGTCTGTCCACTGAGAAGGGGTCTAGAGTAGAGACACTTCAGTAGTAGAGTAAACATGTTTAGTAGCTACTTATTGGCTTTTAAATATCGTTATCCTCTGAAAGGAGCCAGGACTTCTTAGCTGTGTGGATGATTTTAGACCTGGAGTAAGGAAAATTTAAAAATCAGCCTAGAAAATTCTTTATCAACAATAAGAAACGTTGAAACAATATCAAAAATATTAAAAGAATGAAAAGTAGCTAAAAGGAACTCTACCCACATTTGGGACTATTTGACTTGTGAATTCATTACCAGACAAACAAATAAATAAATAGGCTCAGATGAGAGATGCTTTTGGCACAGTGTCAGCTAATAAATGTAAAATTGATGATAAATTTAGAAAATCACAATTTGGCACAGTAATATTAATTTAGCTAAGACATATCAGGGGTGCTAAAATGAGATTAGAATTTGATGAGCAATGGGAATATAGATCGTCTCCTCTCTGGAACACATGTATTAATCACAAAAGGGAATGTGAATATTTTACAGTGCAAAAGCACAGCAGATGTCAACTTAATCAAGTGATTGAAGTTAGCATCACTAGCATGGGGACAAATTAATAGGGTACAAGGAAAAGCACACATCACTTCTCTGACATTCTCACCCAAAGTGCATCTGTGAAACTTAAAGCTTTATAAAAACTAAATTCAACAGAACTTAAAAGAAAAAAATGGCTGCCCGTCCCCAGAACCATAACACACTCCTTGGCTGGAGAGCACTGACACACAGAAAAGAACGGTGAAGTACAGGGAAGTAAAATGCAAAGACAAAACTGACCTGAAGAGTTGGCCGCCTGCTGTTGACTGAAGCTCAGTTGCTGTGATTGACTTTTGACAAAGGTCCTTGTAGTCAGTTGACAAAGCAAGTAAGGTTTCAGTTTTCTGTGTAGGCAAAAGTCTTTAGGTCACACTTAAAATACGTACAGAAGTAGTGTTAATCAAAGTTTAATAAAATCTATAAAACCTAATTATGGGAAAACACCAGGTATTTGAACTGGGAAACAATCTATAAGGTAATGTCAAAACTATGAAGGTGGTGAAAGATAAGGGAAGGCTGACCAACTATTTCTGATTGAAAGACATTAAAAAGGCTTCAGTCCTGGTTGGAACCCTTGAGACAACTCATGAAAGTTAAATGCCATGTATAGGTTGGATAATACTGTACTAATTGTGATGGTTGCTGTGCGGTTTTGTAGAGGAATGCCTTCATTCACAAGAATTGCATACTGAAGAATTTACCTTCATCGCATATCATACCATCAATCAATCTTTAAATGTTATGGAATATTCTTGTAATGTTTATATAATTTGAAATTCTTTCAGCATAGAAATTATCTTTAAATAAAATAAGAGCCAAACGTAAAATCTAAAACGTCCATCAAAAAGCGAGTTGGCAAATCACAGTGTACTCACACAACATAACGTTTCTTTAAAATGAGCACAATTTTACACATGAAGTAAAATTGATGGTTTCCACAGGCATTACCGAATAAGGCAGAAGGCCAGGGAGGTAGCTCAGCAGCTTAGCACTAAACCCTTGGTACTGAAAAGAAAGGTAAGGCAGAGGTACAAAAATTATGTGATTCTGTATATAAGAAATCATAGAAAAAGAAACACTAATCTATAATAAATGGAATTTTAGTTGTCTGGGTTGGAGGAAAGAATTCAGAAGGCACTGACAGTGCAGAGACACATGAGAACTTTCTGGGGCTACAGAAACAGCCTATTTTATGTTGCTCTTGAGTAAGTTCATACTATTGTCAAAATCATCAAGCTATCCTCTTGAAACATGTAGACTTTCCTTTCTGTAAATTGTACCTCATTAAAACTAGTTTTAAAATAAAATATTGCTGGTAAGAAAAATAAAAATAAAAATAAAGCAAAATCAAAGTAGAAATTAAAAACAAAATTTAGTACATTGGAGTGCCTCTCTTTGGAAGCATTTTCAAGAGTTCTGAAGTGGCAAATGACCTGTTTATTTTACTGGAACTTAATAAGCAAGCAAATGTAATAGGTTTGTACATACTTAATTTTTATTGCTCTTAATTTTCATGTGACACATTTAATAAAATTCTACTAAATAAAATTTCTAAATGAAACCACTTCATTATGTAAATTTATTTAATGTGTTCTTTATCCCATGGCTTAAATTTAGTTTAATTTGTTTTCTTAAAACTGTTGTGTGTTTTAAACCTAAGCAAATCACTTAGCACAGATGCACAGGCAAATGTCTGTATTGACCTGTTTAAGGAAAGGAATCCTATGCTTTCCCCATGTATCCATTGTTTAAGATACAGGGGCCCCTCCCTTATTGCAGAGACTATGTTCCAGATGTCCCTGTGATAAGTGAAACTCAGTGAAGTGGTGATGATAACCCCTTCCTACCTTCTTGTAAACCTTTCCCATACCTTTAAAACACCTCTAATGTTCTTAACCATTTTCTAAACTGACAAACCTATGCAATTTTAACAATGTATGTATACTGTATGGTACCACAAAATCCCATGATTTAGAAAAATATCAACAATAATTTAGATCTATGCTTTTTGAAAACCCATGAAATAGTGAGTCCTTGAAAGCAGAACTGAAAAATAGCGAGGGACTACTGTATTTCTAAGTTTTTCATACCAAAAGCTTTATCAGAACTCTGTCTAGTTTATCTGAACACTCCACATGTTATTTCCTAAAACTGAAATAACTTAAGTGTTCTAGAACTCCCTTTCATGAGAAATATACCAAAGGTGTAAGGGTAGAATGGTCCTTCTTTACAAGATACATAGGATGGTACTTAAAGAAAAGAAAATGACTTATGTGACCTGAGATTTGCAATAAAGTTTACAGCAGCTGACCCTCATGTTGGGCTAAATTCTTTCAGCTCCTTTCAGAGTCAACCTTCAAAGAAATACTGATAAGCTTGTAAAAAGCTGATATTTTGAGAGTCTTCTCATACCTTTGTCTCTCAATATTTTTTTTCAGAATCATTATGCTGAAATGAAAAAGTCCTCTAAGATTTAAATATCTAAAATTATGCACCATAATTTTGCTCTCAATTCATGGTTGGATTATTCAGTGCCCTTAAGTGCCTCCTTTAAATTATTAAAGGAAACTAAGCAATGTGAATTCTTCTGCTGCCTGAATTATTTAAGTCATAAATGTTTCCTGTTGAATGCTTTTGTGGCCACATTTTGTGTCTTGGCCTAAGTGAATAAAATGAGCTTCAGTGCAACAATGCAAAAGCAGTGTCCAGAAGTAATACATGATGTGAACCCCATCTTTTTCTTCAGAACTTGATGAAACAGATATTGGAAATAATATGCATTTTAATATTTTTAATTAAGCTTTGCACCAAAGACAAATTGCTCCTCTTGTGTGTGTGTCTTTCTTTCACCTTACATGATATGAAAACAAATTGGGATAGATGTTCCTCTGCCAAATGTTTAGCTTGCTTGCTAAATCTGCAGTTTCCAGCACAGGTTTTCAATGCCTATTCCATTATTTTATGTTGGCCATAATACACTTACCAGTGTGGCCAATTACCTTGCAGAAGAGAAGTTGGCAATCTGCAATTTTATGTGAAATTCAATGCATCCTCTCTGGAGGAAACCTTTGATTATATTGCTGAAAGATAATATTGTGCTTTATTTGCCCCACAGGTGTAGGAACAGACTACTTTAAAGTCTTCCTAGAACCTCATTTTTCTCATTAAATTTAATCATCTCTCATTTACTGATATTTTTGTCAAGTCCAGACTACATGGTTTGAATTTCAGATTTTATTTTTTTTTCTTATCCCCTTATTGGATAGAGAAGTGGGAGATTCGAGGAGAAAGATCAGGTAAGAGTTTCAAAATATAAGGTAATAAGAAAAATAAGTTAGTAAAAATGACTAATTGAGTCATAGAAATTACTTTTTTAAAAGATACTCCCCTGAATCAAAATGAGGAATTCTATGAATAAGACAGTATTTTTAAGTGTAATGAGACTCCTGTGTTAGAAATTTATGGTCACAAGTAATAGAACAAATTCAAGAAACAATACACAATGTCAAAAAAAGATTAAATACACTAGAAACATAATTTTTTTTCCTGTGGATAGAGAGCAACTTCATGGAATCCAAGAGCAGTCATTTCAGTTCTCCAAGAGTAGCTGGACAGCTGGACAGTACTCGTTATGCCTCCTAGGTTGGGTTCACTCTCAGAACCCTGTTTTCCTTTCTTTATCCTCTCTCTCTGTTGACAGTGCACTGCAGTGCACACAGCAAGCAGAACTCATCAGCCCACGGTCCCCAAGGCCAGATCAAGTAGATTCATAAGAAGCCCTGACTCACCTAGTTCCTTGCAGAAATTTTACTCCATGAAGGAATTCTTATCATCCTTGAGCCGCTTTCCGTGGGCCAAAATTTCACAAATATCACAAGACCTGTGGGACAGGAGCTGAACTGAATACTTACTGAAAATGTGCCTACTGCAGAAAGCTGTAGCTAACCCATTACAAAACAAATAGTATCTTGGCTCAAGTAGATTAATATTTTACATTCTTAGTTTGCCACATACTAAGATTACCTTGGGGACAGGGAAGATGGCTCAGTAGAATAAGCACGTGCCTGGAAAGCACAAGGGCCTGAGTTCAATCCCCGTTCTGCCAAAAAGAAGTTTACCCTGAAGAATTCTATATTCTGTCCTCACAAACCTAATACTTAAAGTTTCTCTTTCAAAGTGTCACATTGGAAGATGGCCAAGAGTTTGAGATCAACCTGGGCTGCATAGTGAGTTCACGGCCAGCCTGAACTATAGAGCGAGACACTGTTTCATAGAAACAAACCAAAACAAATAAAAAAAATAGAATTTCTAATTGACTGGAATGCTAAGTATAAACCTATAAAATTGTTCAAAAGCTTCAAGGAATTTCAAAATTATTTGGGGAGTAGAAAAATTATTTATATGCCCCAAATTTATGAATACAGAAAAAAAAACTGAAGTTTCCTTGATATGTAAAATTAGAGAGAAAATTTATCTTGGTGAAAGACATCACAAAATAAAAGCAAGATCCTTGAGTACTGTGATTACAGGCCTGCACCACTACACCTGACTGAAATTCATTGTTTAAAATGATAATTTTATAAATTTACTTATCAAAATACATATTTATTAAATTTCAAAGTAATTGCTCAGATAATCTATCTCTTCATTTTTTGAATTATATTTGCTGTATAATAAATTCTTGTGTCTTTTGTCTCTATTCTTCACTAGCCTATTTGTCTTTCGTTGTATTAGAATTGCATTATCAAAGTTGTTGTATGTTCATAATATATTGTGTTGTGTGTAAAGGTAAAAATAAAAAGTCCCAAGATAACACCCAGACCCACACAAGACTAGCTCCATCTTAGCCCTTTGTTTCACCTGTTGCTAAGTGTTCTGGAAAAGTTATAATTGATTACAAAGTTCCCAAGCAACTGTAGCTGTATACACACAACGTCCTCAAACTCTGTTCCCCCAGATGGCCCTCAACCAGTCCTGGTAAAGGTCACCTATAGAATAACGGTTGCTATTGGCATCTGTAACCTGCTTGCTCAACTTTCCCTCTCACCCCCTAACAACCACAAGATGTCCCCCCCAAGATTACCCAAACATGTCGTTCTGCCCGAAAAACTCCTTCTCACCGAGCCAAGCGTTACAGAAATATGTTATTCTGTCAGAAAAATCCCCCCGCGCTGAGCCAATCAATGTAAAGGTCAACCCCTATTAACCAATGCAATTAGCTTCTGTAGTTCACTTGCCTCCCCCTAATTTTGTGGGTTTTGCCTTTATAAACCTGCCTGTAACAACAGGTGGGCACTCCACAACCACCCTAGGTGCGGGGTCCCACGCGTGGTTCAATAAACTTTTGAGCTCTCACCCTCGTCTCTTGGCGCCTCCCTGCCCGCAGAGATCTGGGTCAGCGCGGACCCAACAGTGTAAAAGGACAAATCCTCAATCAATAACTTTCAAAGTTAGAAGACAGAGGCAGCTTAGCGAGCCAGAACTGCTGCTTAGGCAGAGCACAGTGGCGGGGCTCAGTCCCTTGCGTGCTGTGCCAGCCCTGCCACTGAGGCCTGCCGAGGCAGCAATGGAGACTGGGCCTGGTGGTGCAGGCCTGAGACCCCAGCACTTGGGAGGCTGAAGCCAGGAGGATCGCTAGGAGTGTGGTCTGTGTAGTGAGACCCTGTAGGCCCTGTACTAAATACAGTTTTTTAAAAAATTAAAAAGTAGCATGTACCGTATATTGTAAATACAGTGTTCCATTTTCTCTTTCCACTGTCTACTTTGTCAATACTTCTCATGTTTTTATTTTTGAAACATAATTTTCTGTTCTCTGAAGTCACTTTCAAAATCTTGACTGTTTACTGTTAGTATAAAAACATTATTTATCCTGCTATCACATGTTTTTCACATGCTATAAAATTTCCTGTCCTGCAGAGTCTATGTGCTTAATCACTCTAAAATGAACGGGGCCAGCCAAATAGCTCAGCGGATTGAAGCGTCTGTTTAGGCAGAGTGCAGCAGCTGGAGCTCAATCCCCGGTGTGCCATGCGATGCCAGCCCCACCCCCAGGGGGCTCTGAGACGCCTGTAGAGACGGGGCGTGCAGGCGTGTACCTCTAATCCCAGCGTTTAGGAGGCAGAAAACAGGAGAATCACTACGAGTTCAATCTACACAGTGGGACCCTGTACATCCTGCACTAAATACACACACAAAAAAAATTAATATTAATTAATTAATTAATTAAATCCGGGGCTGGGGGATGGCTCAGTGGAACAAGCGCTTCCCTGGTAAGCACAAGGGCCTGAGTTCAGTACTTAGTTCCGCTAAATAAATAAATAAATAAATAAATAAATAAATAAATAAATAAATAAATCCAAGACATTTTAATTTTCATGTCAATCATTTGAACAATTCCTCCAAAGTAAACAAACTTTTTAAAGGCAGTCACACTCAGAATTTTCAAAATGTGTTGTTTATTTTATTTTATTTTTCTGTATTTAGTACAGGGTCTACGGGGCGTCACTGCACAGATCAGACTCCTAGCGATCCTCCAGCTCCCCAAGTGCTGGGCTTACAGGCACAGGCCATCATGCCCGATCTCAGTCGCCATCTCAGTGTGCCCATAGGTAGAGCCGGCGCAGCACACCAGGGAATGAACCCCGGCCATTCATTGCTTTTTAATAAACACAGAATATTGTTACTTTTTTTTTTTTGTGGCCGGCTCAGCCCACCCTGAGACAGGGATAATATTCATCTACACTTGCCTACGCAGGTGCTTTAGACCTCTGAGCTATCTTGCTGGCCCCTATCATTACTTATAATATATTATTTTCCCTAAAACCTCCACAGTCTTTTGGGAATGAAATTCTACAGTGATTACAAAGACTCATAACATGGGTGTCTCCAAGAAACCAAGCCAAGTTCCTAAAGGCTACCAGTGTTCTGCTTTAGCTGTGGTTCAGTGCAGGAACATAGCTGTATTTTCGAAAGTTTCAGAGTCAAGAATATCTTTAGGTGAACAGCTCCTTTGAAAACCTTCCTGGCCCCCTGTTGATAGCATCTTTGTAGCATGAAACATAATTCATCTTACTATGCTTTCCTCGCAAGATTTTGCCCTCGTTAAATCCAGTTTCGTTGCTGGCTTTTGCCTTCGTTATTGAATTTGTATTAAGTTCACATCAGAGCTCTGGAAGAAATAGGCAGAGTACACATAAATAAAATCAGCTGAATAAAGCATGAGGTGGGCTGTGCAATGGGGCAGAAGTGTCCGCATGTCTGTAGGTAACTGAATGCAAGATAGATGGCTTTGAAGTAAATAGCTAGGCAGGGTCTCCCAGCAAGCTGGCTGAAGGCGGGAAGGCTTTTGTCCCTGCTTCATTGGCCTATGTAGTTCAAATTTGCATGGTCTTTGAAATCCAGCTGGTGAATCTTTCTTTTTTTTTCACTTCAAGCACAAAGTCTTCTAATAAGAATTTCACACTTTAAAATAAACATGTACATTGATAGCTGTTATTATGCTTTTGGCTAGAATATGTGAAAGTGATGAAATAAAGTTCGTAATTAAGTAAATATTGGTGAGGGTAAATTGGTAAGTATCAAAGCTTCCTCTACCAAAACTTTTTAGACCCAGCAGTTAGATTATATTTTTTTAGCCCTTTTGTGCTTTTCAGAGAAAATTTGTATTTCAAATGGCAGTAATTTATGCATTTTCTTATTGTAAAACATGTCTAAATTCAAACAAAGCAGACTTCCAGGGTATATATGTCAAGCAATGATAAGTACTAGCACATGTTTCATTAGTATCTACAATCCTCATTCAGGCCATGAAAATATATTTTACTTAGATCTGCTATGTGGTAAGAGTTTCAAAAATGTTAATTCAAGCTGCAAAACAAAACCTGACTTTACTGTTTCTTATGGTTTATGTCTAGTTGTTTCCCTGAAGTTTCATGCAGTCAGAGGGTAGCTTCTAGAGTTTGGGATTAACTCATGATCCAATGCTGGGATTAACTCATGATCCAATGCTGGGATTATGGGTATGAGTGCTGCACTTGCCCCGGGGCAGATAATCTGCATTGTAATGTAAGGAGGGGAGTGGGGGGAATTAGCAGCCCCAGCTGTGGCTCCTCCTTTGCTATTTGCTGTTTCCCACAGCAATGAACTGCTACCCTCTGTCAAGTGCCTCTCTGTCTTGGATCCAGCCCTGTATAGACTGAAACTTCTACTAACCATGAACTAAACAAACCTTTCCTTCCTTAATTTTGAGTGTTGGGTGTTTTATTCCTGCAACAAGAGAAAAGAGTATTAGTTTTCAGTGTATTAGTAAGTTTCACTGTTGATCACTTTGAAAAACAAAAGCTTAGACATAGTTATATATTTTTATTTTGGTCACTTTCCCCAGGAAGTCCAGGCGGATATTATAACGCAATTAATTATCAGATATTCTTATCAAAAATCCATATTTTGGGTTTTTAGAAACTTGATGTAGTTTTCACATCATTAGGGGGAAAAAAGCATATTTTTAGCAACTTTTTCAGTTTATTATTACATTTCCTGATAAAAAATTATAAAAGCACTGACTGACTGAAAAATAAAAAAAACATAAAGAAAAATGTAAGATTTCTGTTCCCATGTACTGAAATCATCTTAAGTGCAGAGAAAAAAAGGAAAAGCAAGATGATCATGAAAGTCTGTCATGTGATCAGAAAAGAAACAAAACTGAGACTCTTTAAAGAAGAATTATAGTACACTGTATACAAGAACCTTGCATAAGAAGTAGCAAC
>PVKA01018254.1:32553-44417 GCA_004027165.1 Ctenomys sociabilis
AAAAAAAAAAAAAAAAAAAAAAAAAAAAAAAAAAAAAAAAAAAAAAAAAAAAAAAGAATTAACTATCTGTAAAGAAGACATGAATAAAAAAATAGAGCAGATCAGAAATATGATGGATTCCTTGAATGAGCAATACAGAAAACAAATAGAAAGCATGAAACAGAGTCAAAGAAATATAGAAGAACTAAAAATATCAATCATGAGTCTACAAAATCGCTTGAGTGAAAGCAAAGACAGTTTCAGATCCTGAAGATGGTGGTGCAGCTAGTGAAAAGGAGAGAAACAATCTCTTAAAAACAAAAAGGCAGGAAAAAATACTTCATCACCTGCAAGATGATGCCAGAATGAACAATGTGAGATTAATTCGTATCGATGAGAATGAAGAAATCCATAGAAGTGAAATAAAAAGAATCTGGGGAGCAGTAATCACAGAAAACTTCCCAAATATGAGGAAACAATCCAACATTCAGGCAACCAAAGCATACAGAACACCAAATAACTTCAACCCAAGGAAAAACACACCAAGAGATATGATAGTCAAGATCCCAGAAATCCAATACAAAAATAATATACTGAAAGCTGCTAGAGAGAAGAAGCAGATCACGTTCAAAGGAAAACCCATCAGAATTCTACCCGACATCTTTACACAAAAAATGAAGGCAAGGAAAGCATGGAGAGTTCTTCAAGTCCTGTATGAAAACAAATTCCAGCCCAGACTATTATACCCTGAAAAACTCTCATTCAAGTTTGATGGAGAAGTGAAATACTGCCACAGTATTTCTTTAGAACAACTAAAAAATTTCATTATGACAAAGCCGTCCCTACACAGACTGCTGAAAGATGTTCTAGAGAGAGACCACAATGACCAGAACTCCATGAATGAGAATGGAAGGAACCCACTAAACAGAACAGATGTTTAAACACAGGATACAAAGGAATAAAGAACAGCAGGTAAATATCATGCCAAACATAAGTCAACACATTTCAATTATAACCATCAATGTAAATGGACTGAATTCACCAATTAAGAGAAATAGATTGGCATAATGGATTAGGAAAAAAAGTCCAACAATATGCTACATACAAGAAACACAATTAACTCAAAAGCACATACATAGGCTCAAAGTCAAAGTATGGAAAACAGTGCTACATGCCCCAGCACCTCAGAAAAAAGGAGTAGCAAAAAAGAAGGAACAGATTATTTGTTCTCAGATAATCTCAACTTCAAACCAAGAAGGATCAAATGAGACAAAGAAGGCCGGTATATATTGGTCAGCGGAAAAATTTAAGAGCAAGAGGTAACACTCTTAAATATCTATGCACCAAACACAGGAGCACCCAACTATGTAAGACAAATCTTAATGGACATGAAAAACTTAATATCTAAGCCCAAAATCTTAACAGGAGACCTTAACACCCCCTTATCTCAAAAAATATAGATCAAAGAGACAAAAAATTACGAAGGTAGTAGCAAAACTGAACCACAGCTTGGAACAAATGGACCTGGTGGACACATATAGAATATTGCCCCCAACCAGAGCTGAATACACATTTTCTTTTCAGCTGTGCACAGGTCATTTTCCAAAATAGACCACATACTTAGGTCATGCCTAAGTATATGCAAGAAAACAGAAATTATCCCATGCATATTATCTGACCACAGTACAATAAATCTGGGACTAAATGACAGAAGAACCCAGAAAAAACCACTAAACTCATGGAAACTAAACAACACTACTCAGCAATCAATGGGTCACAAAAGAAGTTAAACAAGAAATTCAACAATATCTACAATTCAATGAAAATTCAAGCACAACTTACCAGAATTTATGGAATGCAATGAAAGCACTTCCTAGAGAGAAAAATATAGCTATGAAATCACACATTAGGAAAACAGAATGGAAAAAAATAAACACCCTAATGTTGCACATCTGACATCTAGAAAAAGAAGAGCAAAGAAACCGAGAGCACAAAGACAGGAAGAAATCATGAAGACTAGAGGAGAAATTAATTCAATTGAGATGAAGAAAACAGTTCCAAGAATCCACAAATCAAAAAGTTAGTTCTTTGAAAGACTAAAAATGTTGATAAGCCTCTAGCCAACTTCTTCAGAGAGGAAAGCAAAAATCCAACGACATGCAATAAGGAATGAAAAGGGTGAAATCACCACAGACCCAGCGGAAATGCAGAAGATTACCAATAGTTAATTCGACAATCTTCTCACTCACAGTATAGAACACACAGAAGGAATGGACAGATTTCTTGAAAGGTAAAAATTACCAAAACTGAACCACGAAGATATAACAACTCTCAATAGGCCAATGACAGACAAAGAAATACAATATATAATAAAAAGCCTACCAACAAAGAAAAGTCCAGGTCCTGATGGACTCATAGCTGAATTCTACAAGAAATTTATAGAAGGTATAATCCCTACACTCCACAAACTCTTCAATGAAATTAAAAAGGAAGTAATCTTCTCAGTATCATTTCTGGAGGCAAGTATTATGCTGATTCTAAAACCAGGGAAAGACACAATCAAAAAGGAGAACTACTGGCCAATTTTCCTCATGAACATACATGCAAAAATACTCAGTAAAATCCTAGAAAATAGAATACAGCAAATCATCAAGAAGATCATACACCATGACCAGGTAGGATTCATCCCAGGGATGCAAGGATGTTTCAATATTCAAAAATCTATAAATGTAATACACTATATTAATGGACTGCAATCTTAAAACCACATGATCATCTCAATTGATGCAGATAAGCTTTTCATGTTCAAAGTCCTACAGAAAACGGGAATCACCTTAACGTGATAAAAGCTATCCATGACAACCCAAAAGCTAACATAATCCTAAAGGAGGAAAAACTCAAATCCTTTACTCTTAAATCATGTACAAGACAAGGATGTCCTCTATCACCCCTCCTATTCAATATACTTTTGGAATCATTAGCAACAGCCATTAGAAAAGAGGGAAAAATAAAAGGAATAAGAATAGGTAAAGAAGAAGTTAAATTATCACCATTTGCACATGACATGATACTTTACTTGGAAGAAAGACCCCCAAAATTCCACCAAGAACCTACTAGAACTGATATGGAAATTCAGTAGCATAGCAGGATACAAAGTCAATACTCAAAAGTCAATAGCATTCCTCTACATAGATAACAAGCACATCGAAAGTGAAACAATACATTTTACAATAGCACCGCGGAAAATGAAATACCTTGGAATTCACTTAACCAAGGAAGTCAAACATCTTTACACAGAAAATTGCAACACACTGAGAAAAGAGATTATAGAGGATTTCAGAAAACGGAAAGATATTCCATGCTCCTGGATAGGAAGAACCAACATAGTGAACATGGCCATACTCCCAAATTACTCTAAAGATTTAATGCAATCTCTATCAATGTGCGACCAACACACCTCCCAGATCTAGAGAAATCGTTCCTAAAATTTATCTGGAACCACAAACAACCTAGAATAGCAAAGGAAATCTTGGCCAATAAAGACACGGCAGGAGCCATCTCAATTCCTGACTTAAAATTATGCTACAAAGCAACCTTGATAAAATCAGCATGATATTGGCAATGAAATAGACCAGAGAATCAATGGAATAGATTAGAAGAAGCAGCTGCATCTACAAACACACTCAGCCATCTGATCTTCGACAAAGGGGCCAAACAAGCTTACTGGAAGAAATATAGCCTCTTTAACAAATGGTGCTGGAAAACCTGGCTTTCTACATGCCAAAAACTAAAACTTCACCCAGCTCTGTCACCATGCACTGAACTAAAGTCAAAATGGATTAAAGATCTAAACATTAAAACAGAAACCCTCAATATCCTGGAAGAGAAAGTAGGAGGAACTCTTGAAGACATGGGGTAAAGAGTTCATGAACAAATATATATTTGGTCGGGAAACATTGGAAAGAATAAAAAACTGGGATCAACTCTTCTTGAGGAGCTTCTGCACCTCAAAAGAAATTGTCGACAGAGTGAAAAGACAACCCACAAATTTTGAAAAATCCTAACTAATAATCAATCAGACAGAGTACTACTGTCTAGAATATATAAAGAACTAAGATATAACAGGGCCCTCAAATTTAAAGACCCAATTCAGAAATGCGCACCTGAAATGAATACACACTTCTCAGAGGACGAAATTAAAGAAGCGAATAAATATATGAAAAAATGCTCCACATTGCTAGCCATTCATGAAATGCAAATAAAAACAACTCTGAGATATCATCTCACTCCAGAAAGAATGGACATCATAAGGAAATCAAGCAGCAACAAATGTTGGAGAGGTGGGGAAAAGGGAACACTTGTCCACTGATTCCACTGATGGTGGGAATGTAGACTGGTACAACCATTGTGGAGATCAGGTTGAAGACTCTTTAAAAGAGGAGTCCCATTCAAGCCAGCTATCCCCCTACTGAGAATTTTCCTGGAGGAACTGAAAACATATATCATAGTTGTATATGTGTACCTAAGTTTATAGCAGCACAATTTGTGATAGAAAAATCTTGGAAACAACCAAGATGTCCGTTACATGAGGAATGGTTGAAAAAGATGTGGTATTTATATATAATGCAATATTACTAAGCTATTAAAAATGATAAACTTGAAGCATTCTTATTGAATTGGATGCCACTTGAACATATACTGGTAAGTGAAATATACCAGGCACATATGTACAAATATCATAGGAAGTCAAACGAAGAAATACAAATAGAAACGTACAACAACAACTAAAAACAATTGAGTCCGATAAGGCAAAGTGAATGGCATATGCTGCAGGATACTAATCAGCTTTTCTTCTGGATGGTAAACAACCTAAATTCACAAATCAAAATTTCAGAAATAGAAGAGCTGCAAAGTCAGCCAACATTTTGGCCCTAGCCTTTCAAGGTCACCAAAGACTCAGGACATAGGAGAACCTGTACCGTAACAACATGAAACTCAGTTGTGCCCCAAATTTTCTGAACAAGGAGATTATGGAGCCACAGAGCAAGGAGATCAATGATCTAGTGTACCTGGGGAGAGTAACATGGAGAGAAAACTTTCCCTCAGGCTCTCACAGTGAGCAAATTGTTCAAGCATTGGTTGTGACTCATCCACATGGATGACTCAGAGAAAGGATCTATAGAGCAAGGTACAGGATTACAAGATAAACCCTGAGAGGACTTCACTGACCTCATCAGAAACAAAAAACACATGTTTTGGTATGTAGGTCTTGCTCTATCTAGGTCTTAACCATCCAGCAGAAAAGTATAAAAATGAGGTATACAATGTGGGGCCATAATAATAATTTGAGCTGTAATTGGCTACAGTCAACAACTTCTTCAGATAACTCACTATTATTGTGGAATGCTGGACTGTGTTGCATTGTGTCGCTGAGTTCAGGCCCCTGAATTGGTTTAATGACAATGGAGTTTCCATCTTCGACAGGTCTGGACAAAAAAAAAAGGGGGTATACAATGGAAGAATCATCATGTGTGTGTACAAACAGTACAGTTAAGATAAATATGCCATGCTTCTGCATAATTCTATGAGAAGCAAGATTTGCACTAATAGTTCTTGACAAGATATTATGTCAGCATCTAGTACTATGGACAACCACTAGAAAAATAACAAGGTAAAAAGTATTAATTACTGAATCTGTGATATAATGCAGGTATAAAAAATAAGATAAACAGCTA
The DNA here is from genome assembly GCA_004027165.1 of Ctenomys sociabilis. NCBI lineage: Eukaryota > Metazoa > Chordata > Mammalia > Rodentia > Ctenomyidae > Ctenomys > Ctenomys sociabilis. Next base: position 38,268 of record PVKA01018254.1, read on the forward strand.
CACTCTCCTAAATCACTCATAAGAGACATGTGCTATAATAATGTCTGTAAGTATAATATCATGTATGCACCTAGTACGATACCAAAACATTATGAAAATAGTTTGCAATGTATTAATGTATCGAATCTGTCCTGTTAATTCATCTTGAAACTGTACAAATATTGCTATTTGTATTTCAATAAAATTACAAAAAGTAATTAAGGTAGAAAAGTAATATCTTTTGGAGAAGAAATAATGTGATCTTTTTGAAGAGTTGTCTAAGGCTAGCTATAACAGAGAAATTATTTTGTCACCATTCTGAAAATAAATATCAATACATGATTATGCATCAGATAAAAAATGAAGGTACTGTAATTATTATTTGACATAACATTGAACCTAAAGTCAAGGAAATGTAATTGTCCTTTTAAAAAACATTGCTACATTTTCTGTTAGGTAGACTAAGAGTAAATTCCCTCAAGTTCAAAATGTTTTGGCACCATGAATCATTCAATAAAATCTCAAATATGAAACAAAAAAATGAAGACAGAGTTTTGGAACTTGAAGATACTAGGACAGCTAGGGAAAAGGTAAGAAAGTGTCTCTTAAAAACAACTAGGATGTAAGAAAACTAATTCATCATCTACAAGATGATGCAAAGATGAGTAATGTGAAACTAATAGGCATAAATGAGAAAGATGGAGTTAATACACACTATATGAAAAGAATATGGGCAGAAGTAATAGCAGAAAGCTTCCCAAATATGAGGAAACAATCAGACATTAAGATAACCAAAGGATACAGAACGCCAAATAACTTCAACCCAATTAAAAACACACTGAGGTATATAATAGTCAAGATCCTAGAAATCCAGCACAAGAATAATATACTGAAAGCTTCTAAAGAAAGAAAGCACATCACATTCAAAGGAAAACCCATCAGAATTATGGCCAACTTCTCTTTACAAACCATGAAGGCAAGAAGAACATGGAGCAGAGTACTTCAAGTCCTCTATGAAACCAAATTTGAACCCAGACAACTATACCCTTCAAAATTCACTTTCATCTTTGGCGAGAAGTAAAATACTACCAAGAAAAAGAACAACTAAAGAATTTAATGAAGACAAAGCCAACCTTACACAGACTACTGAAAGTTGTTCTAGAGAGGGATCAAAATGATCAGAGCAGAAAGACAGGACAAAAAGGACTAAACAACAGCAGGTAAATAATATGCAAATTGTAAATCAACACATCTCAATTACAACCATCAATGTAAATGAACTCAATTCACCAATTAAGAGAAGTAGACTGGCCCAGTGGATTAGGAAACAGAATCCAGCAATATGCTGTATATGAGAAACACACTTAACTCATAAAGAAATACAGAGGCTGAAAGTCGAAGAATGGAAAACAATACTATATTCCCCAGCACCTCAGAAAAAAGCAGGCATAGCAATCGTGTTCTGAGAGTCTCAACTTCAAACCAAGAATGATAAAATGAAATAAAGTAGCACACTATATACAGGTTATGGGAAAAATTAAAGAGGAAGTTGTAACACTCATAAATATGTATGCATCAAACATGGAAGCAGCCAACCATATAAGACAAATATTAATGGACATAAAACATCTAATATCCAAGACCACAATCTTAACAGGAGATTTAACACACACGTATCCCCAAAAGATAGGTCAAACAGACAAAAAATTAGTAAAGTAGCAGAAATGATCAAGAGCTTGGAACAAATGGATTTAGTGGACACATACAGAATGTACCCACCAACCATCGATGAATACACATTTTTTGAGCTGCACATGGGTCATTTTCTAAAATAGGCCACATACTAGTCCATAGGTCATGTTTAAGTATAGGCAAGAAAATAGAAATCCTCCCATAGATATTATCAAACCGTAATGCAATGAAACTGGAAATAAACAATAATAGAAACCAGAGAAACCCACAACTACATGGAAATTAAACAAAAACGTACTCAGCAATCAGTGGGTTACAGATGATATTAAAGAAATTCAACAATATCTGCAATTCAATGAAAATTCAACCATAATTTATTGGAATGTATGTGATGCGCTGAAAGCAGTTCTCAGAGGGAAATTGTTAGCCATGAACTCACACATTAGGAAAACAGAATGGGAACAAATAAACACCCTAATGCTGTGCCTTTGACATCTAGAAAAGGAAGAGTAAACCAAACTCAGAGCCCCAAGATGGGAAGAAATAATAAGCATTAAAGCAGAAATTAATTCAATTGAGATGAATAAAACATTTGAAAGAATTAAAGAATTATAAAGCTGGTTCTTTGAAACACTAAATAAAATTGATAAGTCCCTAGATAATATCAAAAAGATGGAAGAAAAAATTCAAATACAAGCAATAAGGAATGAAAAGGGTGTGATCACCACAGACCCAGGGAGGGAAGATTTTCAATAGACACTTTGAGAATCTTTATGCGCACAGAATAGAAGACACAGACAAAATGGACAGATTAATTGAAAGGTACAAATTACCAAAACTAAATCAAGAAGATATAACAACTCTCAATAACACAATGACAGCTAATGAAATAGGAAATGTAATAAAAAGCCTGCCGACAAAGAAAATTCCACATCCCAATGGATTCACAGCTGAATTCTGCAAGAAATTTGTGGAAGATATAATCCTCCAACTCATCTATGATATTGAAAAGGGAGAAATCCTTCCAAAATCATTCCTGTAGGCAAGTATTATACGGATAACAAAATCAGGGAGGACGCAACTAAAAAATGAGAACTACAGGCCAATCTCCCTCATGAAAATAGATGCAAAAACCCTCAATGAATTCCTAGCAAACACAATACAGCAAATCATCAAGAAGATCATACACCATGACCAGATAAGATTCATGCCAGGGATGCAAGGATTGTTCAACATTCAAAAATCAATAAGTGTAACACATTATATTAGTAGAGTGAAATTTAAAAACCACATGACCATCTCAATTAATGCAGAAAAAACTTTTCACGAAGTCCAACAGTCATTCATGTACAAAGTCCTACAGAAAATTGGAATAGAAGGCCTCTACTTCAATTTGATAAAAGCCATCTATGACAACCCAATGGCTAATATCATTTTAAATGGGGAAAACCTGAAATCTTTTATTCTCAGATCTGATACAAGACAAGGATGTCCACTATTACCCCTAATATTCAGTGTAGTTTTGGAATCATTAGCTGCAGCCATTAGACAAGAGGGAAAAATAAAAGGAATAAGAATAGGTAAAGAATTTAAATAATCATTATTTAGAGATGACATGATATTTTTTATGGAAGACCCAAAAATTTCCACCAAGAATCTGCTAGAATTGATACATAAATTCAGTAGCATAGCAGGATATAATGCCAGTACTAAAAAGTCAATACCATTCCTCTACACAGACAACAAATACACTGAGAGGGAAATTAGAGAAACAATACCTTTTACAACATCACCACAGAAAATGAAATACCTTGGAATTCACTTAATGTAAGAAGTCAAAGATCTTTTCATGGAAAGTTACAGTACTCTGAGAAAAGAGATCATAGAGGATTTCAGAAAATGGAAACATATTTCCTGCCCCTGGATAGGAATACGAAACTTTGTGAAGATGGCCATACTCCAAAAATTGTTGTACAAATTTAATGCAACCCTATCAATCTGACACTGACATACCTCCCAGACCTAGAGAAATCATTCTTAAAATTTACCTGGAACCAAAAAAGACCTAGAATAGCAAATGCATCCTAGCCAACAAAGACAAGCAGGAGGGAGTATACTTCCTGACTTGAAATTATACTACAAAGCTACTGTGATAAACTTAGCATGGTATTGGCAATGAAATTGACCTGAACATTAATGGAATAGTCTAAAACATGCAGAAGCATCTACAAACACACTCAGCCATCTTATCTTCCACAAAGAGGCTGAACATCCTCACTGGAAGAAAAGTAGCCTCTTTAAAAAATGGTGCTTAAAAACGGGCTAAAACATGCCAAAAACCAGAACGACCCAGGTCTATCACCATCCACTAAGCTAACATCAAAATGTATGAAAGAATATAATCATTAGAACACAAACACTAAATCTCTTTGAAGAGAAAGTAGGAGGAACTCTTGAGGACATAGAGGAAGGCAAAGAGTTCATGAACAAACATCAAATGGCATGAGAAACACTTGAAAGAATTAACTGGGACCAGCTCTTATTGAGAAGTTTTTGCACCTCAAAAGAAATTACCAACAAAGTAAAATGACAACCCAAAAATATCGAAAGAAGCTTCACTAATAAGCACTTTGACAAAGATTTGCTCTCTAGAATTTATAATGACTAAAATATATTAGGACCCCAAAATTTAAAGACTCAATCCAGAAATGGGCATTCAAGATGAATACACACTTCTCAGAGGATGAAATTAAAGAAGTGAATGAATATATGAAAAAATGCTCCACATTACTAGCCATCCATGAAGTGCAAAAACAACACTGAGATACCATCTCACCCCAGAAAAAATGGTTATCATAATAAATCAACCACCAACAAATTTTGAAGAGTCTGTGTGGAAAAAAGTATCCTTCTCCACTGCTGGTCTGAATGTAGACTCCTGAAAACATTATGGAAATCAGTGTGGAGACTCCTTAAGAAACTAGTACTTGAATTCCCATGCAAGCGAGCTATCCCACTACTGGAAATTTTCCTGGCGGAACTGAAATCATCATATCATTTTGATATATGTGTACCTATGTTTATAGCAGAGCAATTTGTGATAGCCAAATCTTGGAAACAACCAAGATACATGTCACATGAGGAATGGTTGAAAAAGATGTGCTGCTTTTATACAGCAGAGTATTACTCACCTATAAAGAATAATAAACTTGAAGCATTCATATTTAAGTAGATGCCTGTCAAAGATGCACTCATAAGTGAAATACAGACCCATATGTACAAATATAGCAGTCTCCCTAGTATAAGAAATTAAAAGAAGAAATACAAATAGAAAGGTGTAACACAACTAAAAGAAAAGCAAGAACGTGAGGACTGGACAATGAGGAAAGAGTAAGGAGAAAAGCTGAGAAACAGAACACTGGCAAACCATACATTTGCACACACAAGATGGGCAAGGCAACGATCCCAAGAAACAACAGCAAGTTTTTGTAAGTAGTAGCTAATTGTAGGATTCTCAACCTGACAGTCTATATATACTGATACCTGTGAACCAAGAAACTGAACAGAAGATAGTAATGTGTAATAGAAGGGTCGTGCTTGGAATGACTGTCCTTCTGGTTTGCTAAATAGGTGCTTCTTGTCATGACATACCAATTGTTATCATACTGTCCCACAAGTAAATCTTTTAAATGCATACTTCTGGCGGCAGGGGCTGCGCGAGGCTGATACAGGACGCTCGGGAGCGACACCAGGAGCACCCCCGCCTCTCCGAGGCGGCTGTGGCCGAGACCGGCCCCAGCGCGAACGGTGATCGGTGATCGTGATGCGCTCGGCCTGAGGCGGCCGGACCTCGGCGCCGCGCTCCACTCTTCTGCGGTGTCCCGCGCCCGGCGTTGGCCCGCGAATCCCCTTGACGGGAGGGAAGACGGCTGCGCGGAGCTGGCAGGAGGAGCTGGCTCAGCAGGCCGAGGAGGGCTCAGCCTGGCTGCGGGAGATGCTCTCGGTCGCCTTGGGCTTCCTGCGCACGGAGCTGGGCCTCGACCTGGGGCTGGAGCCGCGGCCGTACCGGGGCTGGGTGATCCTGGTGGGCGCCGGCTCGCTTGGGCCGCTGCTGCTCGTACTGCTCGGCTACGGCTGGGCCGCGGCGTGCGCCGGCGCCCGCAAGAAGCGCAGGAGCCCGCCCCGCCGGCGGGAGGAGGCGGTGGCCGCGCCGGTCCGGCCCCGGACGACTCCACCCTGCTGCGGAGCCTGCGGGGCGAGGAGCCGAAGAAGAAGAACCGGAAGAAGCCGCCCGAGAAGCCCAAACCAAATGGACGGACTGTTGAAACGGCTGAGGATGAAGTTGTTCGTACTCCTCGAAGTGTAGGAGCAAAGCAGCCACCAGAGACAGACAAAAAAAAATGAGAAGTCAAAGAAAAATAAGAAATCAAAGTCAGATGCTAAAGCAGTGCAAAACAGTTCACGCCATGATGGAAAGGA
>PVKA01018255.1:0-44223 GCA_004027165.1 Ctenomys sociabilis
TGATTTTACTTGTTGTACATTTCCTTTTGTATTTCTGCTTTTCTCTTGTTATACTAGGGAGACTATACGATATTTACACATGTGTGTCTGGTTTATTTCACTTATGAGTATATGTTCAAGTGGCATCCACTTCAGTATAAATGCTTCAAACTTATCATTCTTAATAGCTGAGTAATACTCCATTATATAGAAATACCACTTCTTTTTCAAACATCATAATTATTAATGTATCTAAATTTTTATTATTTTGTGTGAATTTGTCAGAAAATTATTTATGCTTCTTTGTTTATTCACAAGTTTTAATTCATGTGTCTTCTATTTTTATTAATGCATTTGAAAATATCTGAAAAGTTATTTTTATCAATGTGCTATTTTAATTGTTGTGCCTCAAATTTTTAAAAATGTTTTTGGATGCTTCAATGCAGGAACTTTAATAGGTACATACTGTAATGGTAAATAGAGCACGTGAGCGGCAAGTTAAGAAGAGTTGTCAGCTGCTCACACCTACTCAGTACTCTTCTTCAGCCTCTGCTTCCACGGAATCCACACTCACCTCTTCATACTCTTTCTCCAGAACCAGCAGATCCTCCCGAGTCCCTGAGAACATCCTTTCCTCCATACTTTCTCCCGTGTACCAGTGCACAAAGGCCCACTTGGCATATATGAGATCGAACTTGAGGTCCAGGCGGGCCCAGGCCTCAGCAACAGCAGTGGTATTGCTCAGCGCACACACGGCCCACTGCACCTTGACCAGGTCTCCCCCTAGGGCCACAGTCAGGGGCTAGTAGTTAATGCCCACCTTGAATCTAGTTGGGTACCAGTCCAAACTGGATTGTGCGCTTGGTCTTAATGGTGACAATGGCAGTGTTGATATCTTTGGGAACAACATCTCTCCTGTACAACATGCAGTAGGTCATGTACTTGCCATGGCGAGGTTCACACTTGACCATCTGATTGGTTGGCTTGAAGCAGGCATTGGTGATCTCGGCCACAGACAGCTGTTCATGGTAGGCCTTCTCAGCAGAGATGACCCAGGCATAGGTAGCCAGGGCGAAGTGGATGCAGGGGTGCGGGCACCAGGTTGGTCTGGAACTCGGTTAAGTCCACATTCAGGGCCCCATCGAAGCACAGGGAAGCCGTGATGGAGGACACGATTTGCTCGATTGGACGATTGAGATTGGTGTAGGTGGGATGCTCGGTGTCCAGGTTGTGCCAACAGATGTCATAGATGGCTTCGTTGTCCACCATGAAGGCACAGTCCGAGTGTGTCAGGGTCGTGTTTATAGTCAGGATGGAGTCATAGAGCTTCACGATGGCTATGGACACCTGGGTGCACAGATCCACCAGCTTGCTCATGCAGTCCAGCACCATGTCCGTGATCTCCTTGCCCGCGGTGTATCGGCCAGAGGCATAATTATTAGCTATGTCTTCCTTCCCTGTGATCAGCTGCTCGGGTGGAAGAGCTGCCGGTAGGTCCCTGTGCATACTTCATCTACCACCGTGGGCTCTAACTCCACAAACATTGCTCTGGGCACGTGCTTGCTAGCCCCAGCGTCACTGAAGAACGTGGCGAACCAGTTGTCCCCTCCACCAATGGTTTTGTCACTAGGCATCTATCAGGCTGGATTCCAGTTCAAGATAGTACAATTCCCAGCAGGCATTGCCAATGTGAACACCTGCCTGCCCCACATGGGTATAGAAACACTCTCTCATGACGATTCCTGCAGGGTAAACACCGCTCTTGCTTCTCACTTCTCATACTCCTCTTCTTATGAACACACCGTGTCTAATTAAATTTTTAAAATCATTTATTTATTTATTTATTTATTTATTTATTTATTTATTTATTTATTTATTTCTCTATCTATTTGTTACAGGGTCTTGAAACTCAGCTCGGACTTTTCCTCTGGTCTCAGCCTCCCAGCGTTGGGATTACTAGTGTGCAGTACCACAGCTGACTTCAATGGCTGGCATGGCTTTCAGGCCAGCACAGCACCGGGAATTGAACTTGGGTCCTTGCACTTGTCAGGTAGGCTCTTAGACCGCTGAGCTATCTTCTTGGCCCATAAAAAATATTTTTTGTTAATGTGTCTGAAAAATACTTTAAAGGCTAATATACTGATATGATGTTACTAGTTATGTTAATAAGATCAGAAAAAGTCTGTTATATTTTGTTTACATCAATGACAATTTGGACTTAAAACAATATTGCAAATTAAAATAATAAAGATATACCCAAGAATACGGTAGTAGAAAAAAGGTTTAACATTACCAGGGAAAAACACATTAGCCTTATATTGTGCTTACATTATTTGATCAATTATGTATGCCTATATCTGTTATCTGAGCAAATAAAACTGCACTGATTTTTGAAATAAGCAAGAATCTAGGTAAACTGATTTAATTGTTCTAAATGCCAAAGAAGATAAATAAGAACATTAAGCCTCCTAAAAGAGTTAATATGTGGTGCAAGTAAGGGTACATTCCATTTAAAAATAATTATTAAAAAGTATGTTTTAAACATATAAGAAACTCTATCCCAAAGGACAGCGTCATTTAAAGTGTTATTGTGATCACAATATAATGCTTTCTATCTAAGCGCATAGAAAACATTGGTTGAAAAATAATGATGATGATTAATTTATAAGGTTAAAAATAAGGTATAATTACAACATATGAAAATAATTGTTAAAATGTTCCATGCATTTCTGTGGTTTAGGAAGTGAGATAACTTAATTTTAAATTCTGCCCTGACAACTATATTTTAATGAAATTTGAGAGTTCAAGGCCAGACACTTACAGAATTAATATGAAACAAAACACTATTAATGCCTTGAGCAACAGATCATTTATGACATCTAATGAAAACAAGAAGAAATGAAAAAAAGCCCAAGTAAATTGAAAGCACAAAATTGTACCACAGTGATGTATGTGCACCTATGCCTATAGCAGCACAATTTGTCACAGCTAAATCTAGAAAACAACCCAAATGCCCATCAGCTGAAGAATGGGTAAAGAAGATACAGTATTTTTACATGGGGGAGTATTATTTAGCTATAGAAAATGATAAATGTGAGGCTTTTATCAGTAAAGGGATACAACTAGAGACTGTACTTTTAAGTGAAATAAATCAGACCCACATGAGCAAGCATCTCTTTAAAAAATAAAAAAAAAAAAATCACAGAATCAAGTGATAAAACCACACACAAGAACTGAGTAATGAATCTCCAAACAAATTAAGTCTACATAGTAAGATAACCAAAAGGTGTGGAGAGCGTTTCAGTTTAAAAGTATTTATTATAGTAAGAGACACCTTGCTGTTCCTTCTTAAAATTCTCCCCTTCAGTTTGCACACACATACCCCATCCTGATTGACAGCCTCTTCAGCAGCTCCGCAAGTCCTCTTTTGGGACTTGTCTTTAATTTTTGCTTCTATGTTGCCTCAGTGTCCTGAATCAGCTCAAAACATCATTTACCTTCTATAGTTGTTTTCACTTTGAGGAAGAGGTCCAAGTCTCTCAGTGCTGGCTCAGGTGCAGGGGGTGGAGGAGCGCTCAGCGCTATGTTTATAAGGCTGCCTTCCCATGGAAAGCTCTTGACCATGAATTCACTGTGTTTTGAATTACACCTAGCAAAGAAGCTCAGTAAAAAGGAGTTCCAGCACTGTTTCAACGAACGACAAGAATGACAGGACAAGTGTGCTTGAAGTGAGTGGGGAATAATAGGAGGAGTGTCATGCAATGGGCTTTTAATGTAAGTTTTTCTAAAGTTTAAATATTCAGTGTGTTATTTTTCATTTCTTATAAGGAACAGATACTGGGCTTGGATTTAAAAAATAAAAAAAATAGCAGCAAATCAAAACACAATGACATAGAAAAGATGAGAATCTTGGCAAAATGTAGTCCAGACACAGAATCAAAGTTTAGGATACTACCAAAAAATACAATTACAAGAGGTAATGAATATTTTCTCATAGTAACAAGAGAAGAATGCTTCGACAAGCAGCTATCACACTCTGAGCTTGATGACCTTTACCCTATTCTCAATTGCTTCTGCAGTCAGTTTGGGAATTTTAATATGACTTTCACGAAATGATAGCTCAAGAAGTAGCCAGTGGTCCAGAAAGAAGCTAGAGATAGCTGGTAAACTGATCTCTCTGGAAGGCAGCCACAGCACCTCTGCCTTCGCAGCACAGATCTGCAAACCTCTTCCCTTGTCTTTCCCAATCCTGCCCTAGGAGGAGGACAGCTGCTTGCTGAGCTTAAGCAGGGTGCTGTGAAGAACCCAAGACCCCCAGCCTTGGGCTCTCTCTTCCTCTTTTGCATCTGTCTGCCTGCAATCAAATGCATTGTGTGCTGTTTTTAAACTTAGAATAAATTGAGGTGGATCTTGTTCCCTTGGGGAGGTCTATAATTTTTAAACCACAATCTCCAGTCCAGCTTTCAACAGTACTATAGCCAGTAGTTTAATTTTTTCTGCTTATCCTTTGCTTATGTTTCAATTAGTTCTAACTTTAGAAGATAAAAAGAAGACCTGATATACCTACTTCAAATATGACTTTCAAAAGGCTGATTTTGTGAAAGTCAATATGTAAACAATAAATGTAATTTGCTGGATATGTATAGCTCAGTATGTATAGCATCACCACAGTCAATAACAAGTGGATATATTACATAAGCATTCATTTGAAACACACATTAAGATATTTACAAAGACACCACATATTAAGGCCCAAAGCAAACATTAATAATCAACAAATGAGATTCACACAATGAATATGAATTTTGACTCCATCACAATAAGATTAAACATCAACACTCAAAAGGGAACCATGTTCCCCAGAGGTAATCTCAAATAACGGCATGAAGGATCTACATAATGGGAGAAATATAGCAAGTGCACAAATAAAATTCAAGTGTACTTTCACTTCTGATACTTCATCATCATATTCTTTGATGTGAGTCTAATGTAACCCCTATTTTGGGCTCTCAGGGAGTCTTTCCCATCTAGAAATGCATATCCATCTATTCATGGGAGTTGTTATTAATTTATTTTTCTCTTTCTGGAATTTTCTTTGTTTGAATGTGAGATTTCCTGAAAACATCCCCTGATTTCTTCTTAGACTTTCTTTGATTTAACTGCCTACTTTCTAGGAGTAGTAGAAAGTTCCCAAAATTAATTCTTGAGTCTCTTTCAAGTTACTACACTCCTTTTTTTACATGGACCTTTTATTATTTTTTGTTTGTTTCAAACTTCTTAGGCTGCAGGGAGCTTTTCATTCATTTAAACTTTTCCTCCTGGCAGACTCCTTTGTTGGGATAAGTTCTTTTTGGCTGTGAATAGGACTTTTTCAGGTAATCCTTGTTTCTTGGGCATGTGGCAGTTTTTAAGAGTAGAGACTGAAAACTGATTGGGATTCTGAGTGTTTGACAGGAGCTCAGTGGGTGATAGACAAGTGAGAGCTTACATGTTTGCTAGGACTCCAAATATGTCTGTCAGGACTGGACCAGCCAGCCAGAAAACAAATGCCTCTAAAGTAATGTCAGTACTGCCCCTTGGGACAGTATGTAAGAACAGTTTACTGCCATGGGATGTCCTATCTTGAATAGCACTTCTGTACACAATAGCCATGGCAAAGAGAGGCAGAGAGAGAGAGAGAGAGAGACAGAGAGAGAGAGAGAGAGAGAGAGAGATGCTAGATAGATAGATGATAGATAGATAAATGATAGAGAGATAGATAGATAGATAGATAGATAGATAGATAGATAGATAGATAGATAGATAGATAGATAGATAGATAGAGAGTTGAAGGATAAATTGGCAAGTAGATTTATATGGATGGTGGCATACCCCTTCTCTTCCCTAGTTTTTTGGTGGAAGCTCATCATATGAAAATTCCTAACCTCCAGGCAAAGGGATCTTGTCATTAACTTGATTAGAAGAATTACTGCTCAATATGCAACTTGAGGCTTGAAATTCATTATCTGCAGCCTCATTATGTGCTAGCATCTTTAACCAAGTCATCCCACCTTGTTTGTGTGCCATTTGCATGTGTTTCCTTGCTTTTCTGCACCTTCAAACAGGACTGGCCATGAGAAAACCCACAGGAGAACTGAATTCGTGAGAATAAGGTCTCTCTTTTTGGATTGTTTTATTTAAACTACTCAGACCCCCAGCAGCTCCTGGAGAAATCAATACAGATAATTCCCAGGGACCACAAAGAAGATGAAACCCTTTTTGTTCTCGTCTTACATGCTCCAGTGGTATCTTTGGACTTTTCATCAGCTTCAGTTGATACCATCAGCTATTTGGTGTTCAGAAGTGATAAATATACTCTATTCCACACATTTTATTCACCTCCCTGCATAGAACAGATTCACTGAGCCAAATATCCTGGTCAGCTCTCCTAGAGTGTGCTGTATGTTCATTTTTGAGAGGGAGGATCTCAAGAGCACATTAAAAAGAAATCATAACAATCAGTATCAAAACAGATATGTAGTCCTACCACAGATGCAAAGGGCAAAGCTTCAGAAATATCGCAGAAAGGAAGGCAGGTCTATCATGCCCCTTTTTGTTTATAAACTGGGTGGAACTTGAGATAAAACTTTCCCAGTATTCTGCCTTAAAGTAACTCCTAGGACATAAGAACCATAGAAATAAAATAAAGCAGTAAGATAGGGGCAGGGTGTATGTGTCAGCAGTCATTTTGGTAGGAAATAGGTAAACAATATAAAACAAATGGATAGATAGATAGATGATAGATAGATAGATAGATAGATAGATAGATAGATAGATAGATAGATAGATAGAGGATAGATACCCAGAAACATAAACACACAGATAGATGGATGTGGATAAGTTAATCACTTCCTCTTCCACAAGAATACTTATGCCCTCATCTGAGACTGGCTTTTTCCAGTCCAAGATTATACCTCTTTTTTTTTTTTAACAGATGTATAAACACCCTGCTGGTTTGGAGTGGTGAAACAACCGCTTCACTTACTGCTCCTGACTTAGCCTTGTGCTGATTGGCCCCCCCTTTACCTTCCTATTGGAGGTAACCAGTGCCACCTATTTGTATACCTTTGAGGGTTACAAAGAGCGATTGGGTTCTCTCTGCTTTTCTCAGTGTTGCAGTTGGCACTCTCTAGCATCCTGTGCTGAGTAGCACTCAACCATCTGCTTTCTAGCTTCCAAACGCTGTTATTTGCAATCTCCTCTTCTGTTTCCTCTGATCTCAGTAAATTTAGGTTTTGTTAAAGAAGTTTTCTACTGTATTTAGTGAATTGTAGGAGGGAATAAAATTAAATGTGTCTGATCAATCTGTCATGATCTGTGTCATTATTTCTAATGTCTAGCCACCGAAGCTTTGTCCTACCCGTAGGAATGTCTAAGGCAGCACTGAACTTCCTGTAATTTGCATAGCTCATAGCAGTGCCCAATCTGATTGGTCAGTGCCACTGCTGTAGTTAATTATTTTTGATGATCAACCCTGATATACTATTTTCATTAAAAGTACTGAGCAGAGTTTCATTTATTCAGAAAACTTACTAGTAAATCATCCCTACTCATTCATAATAAATGATGCGAAGCAACCTGCTGCCTTACACAGGAGTGATTTAATACATAAGCAAGAGTTAGGAAGGGCAATTAATTGTTTTGTCCCTGCATTGGCTCATCCAGGGTATATTTGCCATCTAGTCTTGTAAAGTGCCTTTAATGCTCCCGAAGAAAGATTAACTATAGAGCTGTGGGAATAATTAGAGAACTGAGGATTGCTGTCCTCTGGGCTTGTTGACTATTAGCTTTTATTTAGATCTATTAAAGTCATAAAGCAGAAGACAGTGGATTCAGTATGGACTAAGCATGTGCTGTTTCACTTCCCCGTGTTCATTAAAATTTAGCTGCAGCGAGTGAAATGTGAACACTGATAAGCAGAAAACTTTGCTCCCAATGAAAGGTGTAAATTAACTTCAGATAAGATTTGCCTGTTTTACTTCAGTACATGAAGAATATTAAGTAGCTAATCCTTAGAGCCTAAAAATTGTCAAAATGTCTAAGGATGTTGTGCAGGAGGGCTTGCGAAGCTTATTACACTTATTAAATGGAAATGAATTGCCTTGCTTTGCCTATCCTATCCATCAGGTGTACTATAAATCAATATATTTAACTTAATCTTTCAATCTCTTCAGATTTTATGCAAGTAATATTTTAAGAGAAAACTTCATTGTTGCTGGGTATATGTAAGCCAAATATAGGGAACTAGTCTCTCACTATCTCTGAGACCATCAACCAATCAAGGAAATAACCACAAAACACAGCACACATGAGGACCAATTCTGAGTTTATGGGTGATGGCTATTGCCCCTCATGCTGTTCTCTGAAGGTTCCATCTTAGAGAGAACTGGGTAACATCCTGATCTATGTATTATTTGCTGTGCTTTGAGTTGACAAGTGATTATGAAAATAAAGGGTGTATATAAGAAGGAACACAGTAGAACAGTCATACTGAAATCAGAAGAAACAAGAATTTGTTGGAAATTACAGTGTCTCCTTGTCTGACCTACTATAGAAATTTTTTTCATTTTTGTGTTTCATCTCCTGGGAATAAGCATCATATATATTCAGCCTCTTCAAGCCCCACATTCATCATTCCCTAGCACCTAATCCCATGCGACATATGATAATGTAATACAGTACATGGTTTTCCACCTAATATTAAATTTCTGGTGCAGACCCGTATAAACCCAGCAACACCTTGTGCCCTTGACCCTACATTTTCTATATTAAGTACTTTTTTCTATATTTATAGCAGTGTCTACAGGGTCTTCAGGGTCTCACTACGTAGAATGGACTCCTAGTGATTCTCTTGTTTTCAGCCTCCCAAGTGCTGGGACTACAAGTACGTGCTACCACACCTAGTCTCAATTGGAGTCTCAACACGTCTCAGGGATGGAGCCAGACAGCACGTTAGAGATCAAACCCTGGGCACTGTTCTCTGCCTAAACAGGCGCTCTCATGCCCTGAGCTATCAACCCGACCCTGATCCTACATTTCCTAGTTATAAATACTGCTCATTTTTATTCTAGAACTTCACATGTTCTCGTCATCACCAGATCGTTCAAAATCACATGTATGTACCACACTCACATCTTCTGTCATGTATTCACATTTGAGTTTATATATTTATCTCATCCAGTGCATTCTATAATTTGCAATTGTATTTATTTTTTCTATTTCTTGGTCTTACAAGTGCTACTCATAGTGTTCCATGTGCAGCAGATGATTTTTGAATATGATGTTTACTGGAAGTAAAACCTTTTCTTTTTCATTCATTTATTTATGCTGTGAGGTGCTGTGCTGCAAACGCAGGGCCTCATGCGTAGTACTCAGGCAATCTTCTGTTGCGTGACAGCACCAGCTGTGGAAGTAAGCTGGTGCATTAGTAAGTCGTTAAATTTTCTTTCTAATACATTCAAAATAGAACTATACAAATCTAGAATTCATGCTAGAAGGCAAACAGAATGTGCTAGCAAGAACCCGGAATCAGGCTCCAGAAAACAGAACATTTTATAGCCATAGAGACATAGTTTCTTCTTTTAGAAAGTAATGTGAATTAGATGAAATTTTAAAATATGGGAAAAAAACACTTTGCCCTTTATTTCTCTAACAAAGGAGTGATGCTTATTATTTAAACAATAGAGTCCAAAGCAGGTATAGACAAACGCAGTGCACTTGGATGAAGTAAGTGACAGAACCAGAAACAGGGCATTGGTCTATATTTCCAGCACGTCCTCAAAAGGGGGCTGACCTTCAAGGACTGAGTGACCCCTGGAAATGCAACTCAGGTGTTGTGTGAGGCAAACAGGAATGCAGAACACGGGGATCTTGCCTGTCATCCAAGCGCTGCTGCTCTTCAAACTGTCCAATTGGCTACACCCTGGGACACTTCCTATAGCAACTTGAATGATGACAAATCTTTATTTAATACAGAGGACAAGGTCTTAGAAGTTGTTTCTTAATACATCCAGAAGACATTTTTGTAAGATGCAGGCTGATCAAAGGGAGGGTCATAAAAAGAAAAATAAACCAAAGGTAACACATATGATATCTGCATCTTCCTCAGGATCTCTTCTCCACCAGAAAATTTGACCTGAGCCAAGTTTGCCATGGAACTCTTTCAGTATGGCCACTCTTTTTCTTTGCCACTTTTTCTAATGAGAAATCTATTATTTCCAGAGTATTCTTATCTAATTGGGAGGTTGGCATTGTTCTGAGGAAGGGTCATTCTCAGTGCAGAACAAGGTAGGAAGATCATTTCTATGTATAATAACCAGGGAAAATGCCCTTGTGAAGGTGAGGCTGGAGGAGATCACAGGGTGGAATGTGAATAAAGGGGGCGGCAGAGGGGCTGGCTCCCATGAGCACCTTCGGGAGTCTTTTTCTGTGTGTATCAGATCTGGATATATGTTCATATTTTGGCTGTTAATACAGTCTTAGTAGAAATGGTGAAAATTAAGTACTAACATTGAACAATTATAGATTGACTGATATATTTTTACTGGTGAAAACATATATGTATCTGTCAAAAAATTCACACTTTTGTTTTCTAAAATTTCCTTGAAAATGTAGAGCAAAATCCAAGTACCTTATTCAGATAGTGTTGAGAAGATTTTTTAATATTAAAATGAATTTATTTCATGAAGATTCTAGCTTACAACCAGATGGTGTACATTATGCACATGATAAAGGTCTCTCATAACATTCTCACTAATATTATCTTGTTTAGGGAACACCAAATCTGTGACACAAACTGACAAACTCTGGGACGCCATTCTTCTATTCTGAGCTCATGCCGCAGCACTTACCCTGAGATGGGCGGGATCACAAAAATCATTACAGCTATGAAATTCAGGAAAATTAAGAAGAAAGCAAAGGCCACGCTGAGTACCAAATTAATTCTTCAAACAAAATCTCTGCATAATATTAAATTATTTTCTTAAGTTGGTCTTTCTGTGCAGTATGGTTCTCATATGACTTGTAAGACATTAGCCAGTTTAACAGGAATTTTCATTTTTCGTACGTATCCTCAGTTTGGAAAACTGATTTTAATTACACTGTTAACTAACCATCTTCGAACAAGTTCACCAGTTCTTTCCCAGTTTTAAGCCCATGGACGTTTAGACTGCAATGGCATGCATTCTCCTATTTCTAATGTTTTGGGGCTCAGAATAGAATTGCACCAGAGAATGAATTGTGTCCCTAATTTGGGGACAAAGGATCTGAAGGATTTGAGACTTGTCAACACCTAACCTAACGTGGCCAACTCCTTAATCACTTTCTCTTTGTATCTCTTTCTTCCTTGTATGTAGAAGTCCAGCATTGGCTGTATTTCTCTGTAGAGTATTTACAGACATAGACTACAATAAATTCTTCTGCTAAGAGGAAGCTCACAACATTTAGTCTTCTCTTGTTGGTATCAGAGCACAGATATTTTTAAGTCATCCTGATCTTTTCTTATTCACTGAAGAACCGGAAAATAGGCTTCTTTTTCAGTGTAATTCTAAACACAGTCATGGATATTGACATTGATGGCTTACAACTGATTGTAAAGCCATTTTTAGATGTTTTGTGGTAAGCATAGATATTGATATTAATTAACAATAGTCACTTAAGATATTTTATGTGGATCACAACATTCATAATGTTCCATAGCTCTTGTAATGTTCTGCATATTTTTATTTGAAAAATATAATATAGTGGAATAGCTAAATTTGAAAAACTAAAAAATTAATCCCATGGTTTAGATCCTGGTTCTTTTGTTAATCAGCTATGAAAACATAGAAATAGGTTATGGATGTTCATCTCTGAGCAATGCTCTTTTTTGAAAATTTTTTTCTTCTTTTTTTAATTTATTTTTTATTTTATTGGAGTACAAATATCAATCAGACAGTTTCAAGACACCTTAACAAGACAGATTCGATAAATTAATACATTGCAAACTGTTTTCATAATGTTTTGGTATTGTACAAGGTGCATACATTATATTATATTTACAGATATTATTTTAGCAGATGTCTCATCAGTAAATTAAGAGTGTAGCTGCTTACTATTTTTTATACATGAATTTTATCAAAAATTCAATAATTATTTTCCTAGTTGATGACCATAGTACTAGAAGCCGATATAATATCCTGTCCAACCACCATCAGTGCAGATCTTGCCTCTCATAGGATTATGTAGGAGCACAGCGTTACCTATCCCAACTGTACCAAGGCAGGAGGCATCACAATTCCTAATTTGAAATTATACTACAAAGCCACTGTGATAAAATCAACATGGTATTGGCAACAAAGTAGACCTGAGGATCAGTGGAATAGATTAGAATATGCAGCGGCATCTATGAAAACACTCAGCCATCTTATCTTAGACAAAGGGACTACCCAAGCTCACTGGGAGAAAGATAGCCTCTTTAACAAATGGTGCTGGAAAACATGGCTTTCTACATCCCGAAAACTAAAACTTGACCCAGCTCTATCACCGTGCACTAAGTTAAAGTCAAAATGGATTAAAGATCTAAACATTAAAACAGAAACGCTCAATCTCCTGGAAGAGAAAGTAGGAGGAACTCTTGAAGACATAGGGGTAGGTAAAGAGTTCATGAAAATTTTCTAGTCCAGTCCTATTCTTTATACTGATCTCCTACTCTGGGAGCTTACTCAGTCTTTCAAATTTTCCACTCTTGACAGGAAGCCTCTCATTTGGCAATCCAAACTATAAAAAGCAATAAGGTAGCCGGCATGGCGGTGCACGCCTGTAGTCCCAGCACTCAGGAGGCTGAGGCAGGAGGATCATTGCAAGTCTGAGACCAGCCTGTACCACAGAGTGTGCTTAAGGCCAGGCTGTGCTGCACAGCAAGAGCCTCTCTCAAAGACAAAACAAAGAGATGAGGGAAGAATCAACCAGGGTGAAATAAAGGAGAAAAGAAAGGAAGGGAAAAATAAAAACATAGATGTACATATCCAGAAAAGCTGGGATAATTGTAATGCTGATTTCTACAGGAGTAGTGAAAGGAACAGTTAATACTTAACTTTTTCCTTTTTTAATATTTTCAAACAATTGTTCATACTTATATCAAGTAATTGGGTCAATTAATTAGAAGACACCTATATAACTAGCATTGTTTAAGTTGTATCATCTTGTTTAGAGAAATTCTATACCATTTGTTTTTTACTGTTTTGTATGCTTTCTAAAAGTATATATATATATATATATATATATAGTTTTTAAAAAGTGCCAAAGACCTCTACAAAAGTTTGCATTCCTTAACCCAGTTATTGGCAAACATAGGTGCACAATAAGGTTATGCAGAGCAAACCAATAGAGAGAGCAAGTTCTTGTTACCTGAACTTCAAACTCATGGGTCTGAAGTGATCCTTATATGCAGTTGTCTTTCAGTGCAGAAGCCATGAGCAGGAGCTAGGATCATAATCCTTTATAATTTTATGCTTGGAATTTAAGTGTCACCCAATGTCTCATATATTTCAGACTTGGTCCACAACCAAGGAACGTAATGGAGGTACTGGGAAAATGTTAGAAGGAGGGATCTAGTGTCCCGTGCTCAGGAAAAACCCTTGTAGGACATGTGGGCTTTGGCCTTCTCTCCTCTTTTCCCAGCTGCCATGATGTCAGCAGCCTCTTCTGCTGCCTGCTCCTGCCAGTTTTTTACCTCACCACAGGCCCAAAGCTATGGAACCAACCAGAAGTAGACTGCATTCCCCCCACAGACACACCAGTTAGTATTTAGTACAGGGTCTCACTACACATTTCAAACTAGCAAGGATCCTATTGCTTTCAGCCTCCTGACCACTGGGATTACAGGTAATCCCACCATGCCCAGACTCTTAGCACACGCAGGTGTCGGGCCATTGAGACATGTAGGATCGACGATCAAATCCTAGTCCCTGCACTTGCTAAAGCCGGGCTTAGTCCACTGAGCTATCTCACTTGCCCTAGACTACAATTTTTGAAAAATGAACCCCAGTGAGTCTTTCTCTGTTTAGCTTGTTTGTTTAAAATATTTCAGTGATGAAAATCTGACAAACAAAATGCTAAACAACAGATAATTGAAGAGTTATGAATTATTTTGAGTGAATTATATTTGATTGCTAGTGACTGTGTTTGGCACAATTGTGTTAATAAGAATATAAATTAGAATCTGCCTTCCAAACTTTTACGCATGATGGAAATAAAATAAAGTGACAGTGCTATATTTTCTAAAGAATTTCACATACAGAGAGACCTCAAACATATGGACATACACTTCAGGAAAAGGAAACACCAGTATAAATATTTCAGTACTGAATTTATTAACACATCAAGGGATTCATGCAAGTTAACTTTGGCCTCTGCCATTAAAAGCAGTTTTCAGAGTTGTGACTATTGCTTTATAGACATTTATTAGTACATGAACTGTTACTTGAGTAGCTTTGATTGTAGAGATTACTGTACATGCATTTTCAATCTTTTCTCTGAGGGCCAACAATGTAGTGGGTTTTCTGTGTCACCTGAACTTCAAGCTGAAGTACAGGACAATCTCTAGGGTCCTCCATATTAGGGTAATACTAGCTGTTGAAAAAACATCATAGTGTTTTTATTTTCCTGAAATATATATATTTGCTTGGCAAACTCTGTAGTTTGAGAACATGGTTGAAAATTCTCTCTCTCTCTCTCTCTCTCTCTCTCTCTCTCTCTCTCTCTCTCTCACTGTATTTGGTACAGGGTCTACAGGGCCTCACTATCTATATAAATTGGACTCGTGATGATTCTCCTGTTCTCAATTAACGTCGGAGCGCCCCCGTAGGGCGGGGCCAGCACGGAGCGCCATGGATCCAACCCCAGCCGCTGTGCTCCACCTCAGCAGGCGCTTTACTGCGCTGAGCTATCTGGCCAGCCCTGCCTTTCTCTTTTCAAACTTCTTCTACTATGCTAAATGTAATATGGCAACTCTTTATACTTGACTTAATATTTTATTTAATGGAAAAGCAAGAAATGTTTCAGAAAATAATATGATACACTCAAAAATATTGTCTATGAAGTAAAACGTCCTATCTAGTCTAATTTATAATGGGAAAAAAAATCTTAGATTGTACAAGCATAAACATCATGATAATGCTTAAAGAGAATGCAGTATTCAAGGGCAATAGGAATTCTCATTAAAATTACCACTTGTATCACAGCACATTTTATATAACTCTGAACACTTAGTTTCACTGGAAAGAAATTTAATGAGAGTAGCGTTCTAGTGAGCCTAACATAAAAACTTCTACTTTTAGCTTGTATTATCTAACTACTATTTTTTTCTGACAAAACTTCCTTTTTAAAGTTTGTATGCATAGATTTTGGATGGAAAATTACATATTGGACTTTTCATTTAGAAGATTTGAACTTCCATCTACTAGAAAATTCAATACTCTAATGTGAGCATATTGAAATTACTGAATAGAATTAAATAGGTAGAACTATGAGAAACATCACTTAGAGATAACTACATTTGCTAGCCTTAGTCAACTTTGCAACAGATTGAATTTTGAAACTTTTTATTTCTAAAGAACCTATGGGGCTTAAAATTAATTACACGTTCTGTGTTATCACTCTGACAATGCTAGACACTTTTTACTTAACTCTTACAAGAGTAACAGTGGCTAAAATACAGTTCTATTCTTCCTTGCACAGCACATGACATCAACAAAGTTTAAACCTCAACAAAGCTTAAGGCATTATGGTTAGCAATCATTCTGTAGCATATCTGCTGATACCTGCAGGAACACTGTTTACCTACCATGAAGTGTATTAAAAAATAATTTTATAAAAAGCTCTGCTCTTATTTTCCTTTTTTCTCCCTGTATTTTATGGAAGGGTCTACAGGGTATTTAGGGTCTCATTACTAGATTGGACTTGTAATCCACCTTTTATTTGTGTTTTTTTTTTTTTTTCAGTACTGAGAATTGAACTCAGGACCCTGCACTTGCCAAGAGGCAAGCACTTATTCTACTGAGCTATCTCCCTGGATCCAAAGGATATGTTTTGGTAGCTCAGGCTGTCTGAAGGGCAGGTGTGGTAAGACAGGTAGATCTGGGGATCAAATCCTGGTATCTTGAGCCTGACTTTGTTTGCATGAGCAAGTGCTTAAACAACTGAGCTAATGAGTAGGCCCCCAAATGGGTAGGACCCCTTGATCTGCCTGTTTGCAGTTTCTCAAGAGCTGGGATTATAGGCACGGGCCACCGCACACAGTCTCAATTGCCATCTCAGTGCACCCTGGGCACGGGGCTGGCACAGCAGGCACAGGCATCAATCCCAGGGCCTCTGTGCCTGCTTCCAGGTGCTTTAATCTGCTGAGCTATTTGGCCAGCCCTTTCCTATTTTCCTTTTTGTGAATCACAAAATGAAATGGATTATATAAAAAGAATAGATTTTTCTTTAGTGGCCAGAATATTTTCAATTTCCTCAAGAAGAATGTAAATAGAATATTGCAATCTGTGCTGGCCGTACAGTGACCATCCCACCACTTTTCCTTGAAATTTCCTGAGAACACATGGACTCCTGCAATGCATTCACAGCCCTAATTGCAGCTAAGAATCCAGCTTGGAGTAGAAACTTACTTATAATGTCATTTCTTGTGCTACATTTACCAGCATGGAGCAAGTATAATATAAAAAATTGTAGGGGCTGGAGAGATGGCTCAGTGGAATAAGCACTTCCCTGGCAAGTGCAATTGCCTGAGTTCAAACCCACGGTTCCGCATAAAAGAAAAAAAAAAGAAGGAGATGTGAGTGGTAAGATCTCTCACTTGTCATGAAAGACACTGATGCTTGTATTTAAATTTGATAAACATTCGTTGGTTTATCTTCCAGGGACCTATAATGTTTTGTGTATTTAATTGCCATTTATTTCATATAAGTTTTTTGACAAGATGGGTCAGGATTTCTAATATACCAAGTTCACATACTTGAGAAATAAAAAAAAATATGATTGATTAATTTGTGGTGCAAACTGCCTATGCCTAGAGTCATAATACAGAATAAGGAGAATATAATGCATTTGGCTAACAGCATAAAACCAGGGACTGAACACACACACACACACACACACACACAGCTTTTAAAAGAATAGTATGTTTTAAATATAATATACAGATGAGATTGGGCGCATTCAGGGTGGTATGTACAGGACTACAAGATAAACCCTGACAGGACTTCACTGACCACATAGGAAATATGAAGTTCATGTGTTGGTATATAAGTCTTGATCTATCTAGGTCTTAACCATCCAGCAGAAAAGTATAAAAATGAAGTGTACATCGTAGGGCCATAATATTAAGCTGAGCTGTAAATGGCTATGGTCTACAATTTCTTTGAATAACTCACTATGGCTGTAGAATGCTGGACTCTGTTTGATTGTGGTGTCGAGTTCAAGCACCTAAGTTAGTTGAATGTCAATGGAGTGCCCACCTTTGACAGGTGTAGACAGAGGAAGGGGTGTAGAAAGAAAAAATCATGATGTGTGTGTATAGACAGTACAGTTGGGATAGATAACACTGTGCTTCTACATAATTCTGTGATAGGCAAGATCTGTACTAATGGTGGTTGGACAGGATATTATGTCGGCTTCTAGTACTACGGTCATCTGCTAGGAAAATAATTATTGAATTTTTGATATAATTCGGATATAAAAAGATAAGTAAGCAGCTACAGTCTTAATTCACTGATAAGAGATATCTGCTAAAATAATATCTGTAAATATAATATAATGTATGCACCTTGTACAATACCAAAACGTTATGAAAATAGTTTGCAATGTATTAATTCATTGAATCTGTATGGTTAAGCTGTCTTAAAACTGTCTGATTGACGTTTGTATTTCAATAAAATAAAAATAAATAAATAAATAAATGAAATAAATATAATATACATGAGAAAGAGATTTGCTAAGGAAATTTATTGTTATTTAGGCTTCTGATAATTTCGACTGGATAATGTTCTGTGGGCTTTCCATTAATATCTTGGTAATTCCTTGTAAACCCAGTTCTATCTCCATGCTTGCTTAACGTCATGAGTGAACCTCAGTGAGAATATTAAATTTTACATTACCTTATAGATGATCCAATTTTTAGCTGAAGAAATATCCCTGAATTTTGTTTCCCTGTTATTAAAAGAACTGACACTCAATTACTAAATGACACTTTTTCATCATGAATTCATTCTCTGAAACACGATGAGAAGGTGCCTCTGTTAAAACTCAGTTTTTGTGTAGCAGGTTCTCAACAGGATAACAGTGACAGTCACTCACAACATGCATCAAGTCAGGCTCTCTGCCCAATCACACTTCCTGGGCGCCCCAGGAAGTTTGTGACATGATGTAGTTGGAGTAGACAGAGCCAGCGAATCTTCCTGCTCTAGCATCCTACATTGTTGTGATTTGAAATGCATTACTACCTGAAAGTAAGAGGCCAGGACTGGGTAGGTAAATTCAGAATTTATGAGGTCCCTTCCCTCTGCCTTAAAATTCTTTGCTCTATACAAAGAAAAGTAACTTTGTTGTTTTACTTTGTGAAGAGCAATATTTTAAGAAGGCTTAAACTACAGTTACGTCACCTATGCAATTTTATCACCTGCTATTTAGCAACACTGACAACAGATTGAGCCAACTTACAATACCCCCCAAGGACAAAGATAATGTCAAGTCCATAAAATATTTGGAAGCAATGAGTGATATATGGTTAATGAACCAAAAAACCTTTCCCTCTTAGACATTATAAAATGCAGAGCCACATCCTGCTTTTGATCTGTTTGCTCTTTGTGATCTTACCCTTCAGGTGTGAGCTATTTTTATATGTGCTATCCATCTAGGATTCCCTCTACGAATACTAAAAAAGTGCAGGAAGTGGCTGCCTTTGGGCATGTCTTTATCTTCCTTTAGTTCCAAATTCAACTTTATAAGGTTTATAATCTGCATTGCTCCGGTTGCTTTCACTGACCCTATTCTTGGCACTGATTAAGTACAGATATAGTCAGATCCACTTACAGCAACTTACCCAGACTCAGCTGAATTTAGTGTAATCATATTTGCTGAACGCCAGGAGAGTTATACTCAAACATTACTCTATGGTTGAAAATAAGTGCTATGCATTGTTTAATGAAATAAAAGGAAGTTTATAAATAAACTCAGTTAAAGGAAGTACATCTCAATGAAAAGAAGTATTCCAAGCCAGCCTGAGTAAAGTTCATGGTAGCGAAAGACAAGGTGGGAGAGAGTCCAAGGAGGGGAACATGGGCTATGCTTTAGAAGAACGCTACACGATGATGTGATGCTACAAAGAACTACATGATCATGTGTAACTTCAATTACGACAACTAATTTATCAGTTATCATTACTTTTGAAGAATTATGCCAGTGAAACACGCCAAGCACATAGTTATGCTCAGAAAATACTTGTCAGAAAGTTAATACCTTAATGCACCTGTTTTCTTCCTTTTGATCAAAGTTTTGCTTTCAAACAAGCTTATTTCTCCCTAGAAAGCATCTAAATGTTAAAAATTTTCTTCTTACTTTTTACTGACTAAGTATCAGATGGGATTTTATTTTATTCTATATTTATTTGTTTGGTATGGAGTTCCGCTATGAATTTTATTTTGATAGCTACTTTTATGTTTTCAATCTGGAAGTGTTCTGGTGTTTTCTAGCATGTATTTTATGCTGATGAACACAGTTCTGATTCATAATTCTACTGCCTTCACAGGGAATAAATCTTGTTTCTTTAGTGGCATTTGACATGATCTTCTGTCACAACAGTATTTGTAGGTTTAGGTTTCTTTTTGTTTGGGATTCACACATTTGAGCATTCTTATTGTTTCGTTAATCCTTGAAAATATTTACCTTCTTTCCCTTTTACTCCACTGGGATTCTTAGTAGAGCGATGTCCTGTGTTTCATTCTCTCTGCTGAAGCCTACAAAACTACTTCAAATGTTCCATTTCTTCATTCCTCTGTATTGACATTTGAGAACTTTCTAAGGACCTTTATTTGTTTATTAATTCTCTTTCAGTTGCATTTAATTCAAATCTATCCATTTAGTTGATACTTCAGTATGCAAGTTTTATTCTATTTTAAGGTAATTTGTATTAAATGTTTTCTATATGCTCATGTCATTTTTATTGCTTGTGCTTTTTGCATCTTATTGTTAAACATTGCAAGGATTTTCATACCATTAAATTGTTTTACTAAACCTCTTGTCTTGGCTGCTACCTCCTTTATGATGCGGCATTCCATGGCACATCTCGAAATTTCCATCTGTGCATGAATATGAGTAACTGTGGCACTTAATTGAAGAAGTTGTTTTCTATGCCTGTTTTATATCCTTTTAGTAATACAGAGACACCACTGTGGGGATTCCTGTGTTACACCCATAATGAAATTTTAAGTGCTAGGTCACATTTTATTCAGGAGTATGGTTAAAAATTTCCATTTTCCTTTAACCTTCAATTCCAGGCAAAGGAAGCTTCTTTGTCACCAACTTATTCCACTAATGTGCATTGCCCTAATATTGCAGTTCACTCTTTCAGTTTGCTTAAAACAGACTTTCAGGTGTATGTGCATGTCAGAAGGTGTGTGTCTCAGTCCTGCATTTGGTGTTCACACCATGTGACCCTAGTTCACACTGAGTTTTAGTGTACACACTAGAAATATGCAAAAATACTTTTTGTATGTGTTGCTTGAAGCCATTGTACTGGCCAACAGAAATCCTCCTCCTGCTCTCTCTAGGTATGACGAAGGTACAAGGTTCTGATGCTTACACCACAGGGCATTTTTAAAGTTATTTATATGCACAGTAACCTGAGACATGAGGTAATTATTTCTCTCTTAGCAAAAATGGCATGCTTGCTTACTGCTTGTTATAAATTTGCTAGTTTCCCAACCTGAGTGTTTACTCAGCTGTCCCATAAATCCATGGGATATGTGGTGCCCATCTGGGGTATTTCATATCACTCTCAAGGGGCTTGGAGAAAAATAAAAGCAATAAAATATGTTGATGTTCACTCCATTTGTAGTGCTGTGAGTAATAATTTCTTGGTTTCTGGCCCAGAAGTCTCTAGTTTTCTGCTAGCATCCATGGACAAAACGGGTTCAGGGATTAGTCTGTAAACTTGTATAAAATTAAATCATGATGCATTACATTGCTTGCAAGGATGCTATAAGAGTAGTATATCTTTGTTTGAAAGTAATTTCAAAACTGTTAACTTTTGCACTACTAAAGAATTATTTGTCATAAAATATGGATGATAATTTAGATAAAAATTACTTTATATAAAAATTAAGTGGAATTATTAATGACTATTTTCAAGGTAATCTTAAAAAACAAAAGAAGAAAGCAGCAAAATAAAAAAATCTAAATATATTTCTTATCAAATCTCTAAGTCTCCTATCAAGTCTCTAACTTAAAGTAGAAGAGATTATGTCAAATGATATCAGTAGGATGGAATTGAGAAAACTGAGGATATGGAGCACTTCTTTAAGAAAACTGACTCAATTTTAAAATTTAGACAAAAAAACTGTAAAGAAAAAGGAGAGAAGAAAAAAAATAAGTATTACAAAGCTGAATAGATACCACTAATTATAGCATACATTATTTATTTGGATATTGATTAAGTAACATGCAAAGTATATGAAATAATCCAGAAAATTAAAACCTATAATAAATATCTGAAAATAGAAAGGATGCAGTACTTATTTTATTATAACAATAGTAGTATAAAATATCCAATTGCGCATGTTCTTTAAAATATTTTTCTATAAAATGAAATTGTGCCTGAGAGTCAACAAGATGCACAGAGGGAGAAAATAGTAAGTATAGAATTAAGGCAGATTCATTAGGAATTGTTTATTCTTGAAGCTGGCAATGAGCCCATAAAGGTTCATTGTACCACTCTCCCTGCATTTACATATATTTTATGAAATACTATAATTAAGGAGGAAATTACTTTTGTCGTGTTTTGGGGACATATTGTCTTTGTTAGTCAGCTTTCTGTCACTGTGACAATATTCTGAGATAAATGACCTTAAAGGAGGAAAGTTGTAATTTAGCTAATGTTTCAGTCTCTGGTTCGTTGTCCGCATTGCTTCAGCCTGTGGCAGGACAGCACATCCTGTCCTGCAGAAGATGGGAGCAAAGAGGCTGCTCACTTCCTGGTGATTGGGAAGCAAATGGGAGAGAAGAAGGGGCTAGATTCCAGTAACTACTCCAAGGGCTCACCTGCAGGACTCCACCTAAGTCTACCAAGCCTCACCTTCTAAACGTTCCATCACTAGCAGTTACATGGACTAATATTCAAGCTTTAGTAGATAGAAATTTGGGGGCACTTAAAATTGAAATCATTCAATCCCTGGTTCTGCCAATAAAATAAAATTGAAATCATAACATTCTTTTACAATATTTTATAACTGAATTGCTGAATTTTAAATTATAGCTTGAGCCAAAGATAGGCTTCACTAATTTGTTACCTTGTTTAGTAAGACTGCCTATTATGACATAGCATTGCCAGTAGCAAATGACAAATAATTGATGGAAGACACAAATAAAAATAAAAAAATTTAAACCAGTGTTTAAAAATGGAAGAGTATTACAATATTATGGATAAAAAAAACAAATAAATGAAAATAATCATGTTTGAAACAGTAGAGAAGTTAGGCAAGAAAAAATGATACAGAAATTGGATAGAAAATAAAATTATCTCTACTTACAAATGATTTAATTTTATATATTGAAAAGTATAAATATTTTTTACACTCTAAAAGGAGAAATGTACGAGCAGATGAACAGATTTAGGAAGATGGGAGAAGACAAAATTATTTTTCTGTGAATTAATAGTGAGAAATATGGAAAAGAGTATAATTCCTCAATTAATTTTGTGGATTAGAATACACAACAGCATGAAAAGACATCTAGTAGCATGTGATCATGCTTCTGAAAAGGGGTTGATATTCAGAAAAACATCTACATTTCAACAACCAAAAATCCAAAGTTTGATAAAAATAAGTAAAATAAATAAGTGAATAGATGTCTCTGCAAAAGGCATATGTAGGGCCAGCCAAATAGCTCAGCGGATTAAAGTGCCTATGAGCAGGCACAGGGGCTGGGAGTTCCACCCCAGGGCCTGCCATGCTGGCCTCGTCCCCAGGGTGGGCTGAGAGGGTGATTGAGACTGGGCTTTGTGGAGTGTGCCTGAAATACCAGCTCTTGGGAGGCTATGAACAGTTGGAAAGCCACAACTCTGATCTAGTAGTGAGACCCTGAACACCCTAAAGACCGTTCCCTAAAATACAAAAAAAAATATGTAATTGATCAACACAATGATGAAAAGATGATTAAGAATGGATCAAAGAACTACTGATCAAAATGATGAGGTATTTCCTGGACACGTTAGTATAGCTGCTATCATAAAAAGAGGAACTCGTGAGTGTTGGTACACACACGGATGAATCTGCACCTTCTGAAGATGGTCGAGCTCTGCATCACTATGGAAAGCCATATGGTAGTTCCATAAAAAGTTAGTGCTGATCTCCCATGTGCTCCAAAATCCTATTTCTAGATAGATATGTGAAAGAATAGACAGTGCAGCTCAAGGAGGTATTTGGTATTCAGGCTTCAAGCAGCATAATTCATAATTCAAGAAGCAGTTGAATCAAGCCAAATATTCATCTGTAGATGGCCAGATAAACAAGATGTGGCAGGTACCTACAAGGGATATTATCAGCATTAAGAAGGAGGGAAATTACATCAGATATTATAACATAAATGAACCTGAAAGACATTCTGCTTTGTCAACTAAACCAATAAAAAAAGGAATACTAAAGAGAAAAAAATAGAGTACATTGTATGATTGCACTATACATGAAATATGGAAAGTATTCAACATAATAGAAACAGAAAGTAGAATGAATGTTTACTAATTTAGAAAAAGAGTTCATGTTTTATGGGTATTGAGATTCAGATTTGTAGATAAATTTATGTGCATCTGTTTCAAGACAATGTCAATATACTACTAAACTCTAAATTTCAACATGGCTAATGGCAAACTTCTGTTATGTATATTTTATTACAAAAAATACAGCTGCTCATGGCCTGCTCAAAGTTTGATATTTTGCCAAAGTAGAATGATTACGTGAACATATAGTGTAGAGAAATATAAAAAACTTGTCATACAGGAGATTTTACAGTGGCAGTATTAAAGTGGTAATGTTTTCTGTTTATACATAGTGTAATGATGTGGTTCATATATTTCTGGGAAATTGTGTATATCACATTGTATGCATGACATACAACATGATTGGAATTAGTAATACTAGCTGTGTATGATTTGCCAGTGAGCAACTACTTGGGCGAACAAGATGCTTGAGGATTCAAAGATACTAAATACTAACCCAGTACTAAGTTACAACATTCTGACCATCAATGAACCATGAGAACAACCAAATGTCTATTAAATGGAGCCAATATTTTCTATAAATGGCTCATGTAAGCTCCACTCCTGACTATTTCAGAGAGTAAGCTTCATCTTTATGCCAATATTATTACAATGAACCAAATCTTAGGCAAAGAAGAAAATAGTACATTTTCAGAGTGACATATAGAATAGTTTTATCCAAAGGGATTTTGAGTAGAATATGCAAGGAGCACACAGAAGAAGTTACTAAGAAGATGCGTGGAATGATCTGAGTTTAGAATATGGAGCCAAACATTAGATTGTATGACCTTGTTTTCAATTCACTACAAAAGATTTAGGTATTGGAAAGGTATTTTAAATATAACTGATACATAAATGCACACTTATTCTTAGAGCTTCCAACATGGCAGTTAATATGATTTTTATGATCAGCTGTTATCACTGTGCAGAGATTATCATAGGTGCTCAGAGAGTAAGTACCATGGTTCATGCCACTGCCCTCAGAGGAACGGCATTTGTAGAGTGTTTAAGTCACTGGTGCTCTCCTGTGCTTCCAGCGTGTGCTCTGGCAGACAGTTTGGGCTCATACCTACAAGCAGCTGTGAACATGATTGTGGCAGAATTGCCAAGCGTCAACGCTGTGCTAAATTTGAACTTCAAGTTTAGTGGCAGCTTGTGTGCTCTTTTGACACTTCTGAGTGATTTTAAATTTTTTTCCATGAAGAATCGATGAGTAATATATAATACGTGAAACCTAACTTTTACATATTATATTATTTAGTTTTATTATAGATAGATAGATAGATAGATAGATAGATAGATAGATAGATAGATAGATAGATAGATAGATGATAGATAGATAGATAGCTTGTGAAATCCACCATTTTTATATATTTCCTACAGCTTTTCTTTATGTCTTGGGATATGTTAACCACAGCTATTTTAAAAATAAAACTTGTCAGACAACTTATACATGAAGATCATCTGTGATGTTGGCTTTTTAAAAATACTGGATTCTAGTCATATGCTTCAATTTTTTATGTGCTATTAGGGTGTTTTTTTTTTTTTAAGCAGAAAAATAGCAGAAATGCCATCTGACATATCTTCTAGGGGCAGGATCATCTTGTGTGTTCTACAGCTGGTGTGATAGTGAGTCTCCTGAGTCCAACAGGAAGGAGGCAGAGTAGGTCTGGGATTCTGAGC
This sequence comes from Ctenomys sociabilis, assembly GCA_004027165.1. Lineage (NCBI taxonomy): Eukaryota > Metazoa > Chordata > Mammalia > Rodentia > Ctenomyidae > Ctenomys > Ctenomys sociabilis. The sequence continues at coordinate 25,706 of PVKA01018255.1, forward strand.
CTGCGAAGCACCACAATGCTCTGGCTTGGTTTTGTCCCCAGAGTTTTCCTTAAATGACTGTTATATCATCCGTGCTTCCTCCCTCCGGCAGTCTTGCACTCTGCAGCCTGTCTCTTGAGATGCTTTCACCCTAAACTTTAAACACTTCTTGTACCTTGCACCATCCCATAATACACCAAGCACCTTGAAAAAAAAATTGTGTTTGGGATTTTTTTCCCTTCATTGGTTTATCTCCACCAGTACAGAGCCTGGAATCTCAGTCTGTTTTTTTTTTGTTTTTTTTTTTTTTTTACCTTTAATTGGCAAATACCTCTCCAAGTAACAGGAAAATAAAAGTTGCTGTGTAACTCAGCTTATCTTTTGAAGATCTTCTTCTGTGTGCACTCAGAGCCCTCCCGGTTACTCTTGCCTTGGCGTAGCTCACCCCTGCCCTGTAAAAGTTGATTTGTGTTTGTTATTTGGTTCCAAGTGCTTTTCCAGTGGGAATGTGGTCTTCTGCTTACATTTCTCCTCAACAGGGAAAGGGAAGGTCTTTCTCTCTGAATTCTTCCACATACAGTTTGGGGTGAAAGTATCTTGCACTGCATTCTCTTTGTTTTATTAATCTAATCTTACTGTGCCACAATTTAACTTTCCAGGAAGACAAAAAGTTCACACCAATCTGTTCATGTACCCACGGTAATTACGCTCTCAGCCTGGAAGCTTACAGCATTTTCTTTTTCTGTTAACTGTCAGTGCTTTATCAGTACATGCCAAGTACACCAGTATTTTCCCATTAATTGCTCTTAGAACTTGATACACTCTTTCAATATTCTCAGAGGAATTTTCTTCTACATTTAAAGAAGTGTAGTTAATTATTATTCAGCTTTCGATGTTTCATCTCTTTCTGGACCTCTGTGGCTCATCTTTTAGGTGGCTGGAAGATGTTCCGCCTAAGATTATTCATCTGTTATCATCTCGTAGTTCATCATGACTGTGAGGTAAGGTTTACACAACAGCATTCAGGACACATAGGTGGCTTTCAACACTGATTATCAGTTTTATAGCTATATCTAAAAATATTAAGTGGGATTATATTGTAATATAAATTCTAGTGTCTGATGTTATTCTTAAGCCTCTAGTTGTCATGCTAAGAATGTCACCTGCGTGACACCTAAATTGTGTGGTCAGCTTGATCCATTTAAGTGCTGTCTAGCAGATCAGGGCAGCGCACTTGCGCGCGCACCTGGTCGCCGTGCTGCAAGGACTTGGGCGCCCTCCGCGCTCCTTGGCCCCTCCCTCTCAGCTGTGGGCCCTCTGCCTTGCTTCTCTGGACCCCTGAACTAAGCAGCTTCGCTCTGTCATTCTTTCCCACCATGTTTCTCTTTTGGAGCCAGCTAAACATGGGTGAAAACTTCTAAAACCATAAGTCAGATTAAACACCTCCCCATTTAAACTATATGTGTTGGGTATCTGGACCAGCAACGTGAATGTTCACTAATGCAATAGAGATGTACTAATGTGAGCGTATTTTAGAAATTGCACACAAAGATGTGCAAATAATATGATGTTATAACCTGTTTGAACCTAATGTAAAACTGCTATAACCAAACACATATGGGGTTGTCATACACATATAGACAATAGAAAATACAGACACCAGATATAAATACCCATATTTTAAGCAACTTAATAAATATGAAATACTTTAAAGTAGTTAAAATAATGTGTATCTTATTATGACTGGTCCGGGAACAACTGGCTATCCATCTGGAAGGAAATACATCTAGATGCCAGTCTTGCATAATATTTAGAAACAAATTATAGAGATGGAGTAGAAGTTTAAATGAAAACTACAAACAATGAAAATTCTGCAAGAATACCTTGGCTATGAAAAGGACAATGTTGAATGGAACTAGAAATAGGTATCTTTCTGAGGATAGATATTCTATATGAGAACACAAAAAATCAAAACCTTTTATGCGGCAAGTTCTACTAAGCTAACGTCATAGACAAAAATTAATTTTGGAAAACATCAGGGCAGTGCAGAGGAAGAGGATGTAACATAAACTATTTGCTGAGAAGGAACACAGAACATCACTGGATTTTTTTTTAAAGGGGGAAAGGAACACTAACAAGAAATTAATGTCAATGCATATCAAAATGCTACATAATCAAATACATGCAGAAAGGCATGATTTCATTCTAATTTAAGAAAGTGAGGGCTGGCCAAATAGCTCAGTGAAATAAAGCACCTGCTGAGCCACGTGCGGGGACCAGGGTTCGATCCCCGGTGTGCTGTGTTGGCCACCCCTCCTCCCAGGATGCACTGACCCAAAGACTGAGACTGGGAGTGGTTTTGAGCGACTCTAATCCCTGCGCTTGGGAGGCTGAAAAGAGGAGGATCACTACGAATCCAATCTGTGTAGACCCTGCACTAAACACATAAAAAAGTGAAATTTAAAGTTTTACTGATGTGGTGTTTCACTCTGATCAGTTCTGTAAAAAATAAAAAGCTGCATAAGATACACATATTTGGAATGGATGTCAGGTTTATTATTTCTAGTGAAGGTAATTATTTTGATGCTATATGTTATATTAAATTTCAATTGTAAATTATTTGTCTAGTGAATTTTATAAACACTCTCCAAATATTGAATATTGATTATTATGCATTGTATGCTAATTAGGTTAATGGTAAGAATTTACTAGAAGTAAAAGTGTCAAAAATATATATACATACCCAAGGATATTCAAACATTATAGCAAACATGAGACAATCAGATTATTTTGGAATGATTTCCATAAGTAGCTTCTGTTGCCTTCCCCCTCCTCCCTGTCTCTCCCTATCTCTCTGTCTCTCTCTCTCTTTCTTTGTTTTTTTGGCAGAACCAGGGATTGAAGTCAGGCCCTTGTGCTTGTCAGGGAAGCATTTATTCCACTGAGCCATCTCCCCAGTCCTTCTCTCTCTCTTTCTCTCTGTCTCTCTGTCTGTCTCTCTCTCCCCTACATCTCCATCTCTGTCTCTTCTTTTCCCTCCTTCTCTCTTGCCTAGTGATTGCACCATGATTTTTGCATTGTGTTTCATCTGTACTCTTACGATTTAATTTTAAGGCTGAATTTGGCATTTACATGTATTTTGTATATTATTACTGGAGGTTGGAAAATATCCGAAGCATTTTACTTTAGTGGAGGGAGGGCATAGAGTAAGAGGAAAGATGGAGTAAAAATAAATATTAAAATGATAATGCAATACAACTTATTTATTATCATATTTTAAATTTTATATTAATTATATTAATATAGGTATGTTTATAATTTTTTAAAAAATAATACCATCTTTGGAATTGAAATTAGTTATTCATGTTAGTTCTAAACTAGGTACTAAGTACAGTAATTAAATAAATTATATATCAGAGATTACCTGAGATATTAATTTAGTGAGTGAAATTAGGGCCTGAATTCTCCGTTAACAATTAAAATGCTTTTTTTCAGTATTGCAAAGCAAGTTCACCAGCTAAGAAACTGAGAATCAAGACTCCTTCTTGTTCTCCTTTCTCTGTGATGCCTCATCACTGCAGTTGATTTAAAAGTCTATGAAGACTAGGTGTGCCCTCCGAAAACACACGGATCTTTTTTATTTTTAATTGTGTTAGATTTTCACCAAGATTGACACTAACACCTTTGTAACATAATCCGCTGTGGCTGGAACTACACTTCAGTCTACCTCACTTTTCAAAATGAGAATAAAAACTAGATCCTATTTGGCTTACTATAATATTTGTCCAAAATATGTCAGGTTTCTGTTTTGTGATTTGGAATTTAGGTTATCTTAAACCAATATTTTTTATGGGAATATGGATAATAGCTATTAAAAGAAAACCTGTTTTGTTGTTGCTAATGTTCTTTTTCTTTCCTTTTTTAAGAAATGTATTGGATTGTTACAGGGCCTCACTACACAGCTTGAACTCATAATGATCCCCTCGCTTTCAGCCTCCCCAGTGGTGGCATTGCAGGCTTAGGGCTGGGGCAGAACTGGCATTTGGTGCTGGGGACTGAACCGCAGGCCCTGGGCTTGCCTCACCTGCCTAAGCTGTCTCACTGAGCTATCTTGCCAGCCCTTTTTTTTCTCCTTTTAAAGAGAAAAAATAAAAAAATAACAAAACAAAGTTTTAAAACCATTCTACTATCAGAATAACAATAATTAACATATTGGTTATTTACTCAGGGTACAAGACATAGGCATGATGTCTTGTCCAAAAAATGTTAGCACAAACTTCTCAATGAACTAAGAGAAACTAGCTATAGAATTGTTTCCTTTCCTCTTCTTTCTCCTTTCCCACAGTTTCCCTTTTTTCTTAAAACAGTTTCTCCCCAATTCACAATATCTATTGCATATTTTGAATGGTATTTACTTGTTCAGTTTCTCACACTTGTGAGATAATAAAAAAGAGTATTCAATTAGTCTCTGCTACACTGTTGTCATCATTTGAAGTGATGTATTAAAAGTGTCATTATTGAAACATTTATTCATCCTCTTTGTCTCTTACTCTCTGAGAAAGTAGTTGATTATAGATCACTGACTTTGTGATACGTGTTACTGATACTTGTTAACGTGCTTCCCTTTCCAGCCCTTTCAATAATCTTTTTCTTTTTTGAGGTACAAAGGATAGAACTCCAGACCTTGTGCATGCCAAGGAGGCACTTGTGCTGAGCTGTCTCCCCAGTCTATTGAATAATCTTTTGATAAATCATATAATGGTATACTTTAGACTAACAATGAAGCACTTTGGTTCTCCTTTAAAAATTGTATAAATTATCATTTGATTACCTCTTAGGGCAAAGTATAGCATTTTTACATTACCAGTCATATAGAGAATGAAAAATAAGACATCTCTTACTAGTAAAGGACAATATAATTCCACGAACTAGGAATTATCTTAAGTGACAAATGGGTTTTTCACTTTTTAAAACTGCTAACACAATTTTTCTTTCCCATCTCTCAGCAAATTACTGAGTTTTGGCAATTTAATTTTCATTTTTTTTCAGTCCATTTGTACCTTAAATTCTCCTTTCCCTCTCTTAATCCAGATTTTTATTGATGCTTTCCTGATTTCTGAGCTGAAGTTACAAAATTCAAGTCAGATTTCATTGGTCTGTTACTTCATGACCTTTAGTTGCTTTTGTTAATCTTTTGATACAATAGTCACTCCTCCATATATTTTACAAAGGTCTGTGGATTGGTCAGTTTACCTGGGACAAAAGTATTAACCAGAGCTTAAGGAGGACAGGATTATTGAGGCTCCATTTGTGTGGAAAGGGGCAGTAAAGGAAAGCTGGTCACCTCATGGCAAGCAGAAAGCAGAAAGCAAGGAATGATCTCAGGAGGGAGATATGAGCTCCAGAGGCACACAGTCTACCCACCAGGTCTTATCACCTAGTCTTACATTGAGCCATGAGTACAGTGCACCCAGGATCTGATGACCTCCAAAACCTTTCCTCTGATTAGGTGAGATGGAGGGAGGAGGGCATTTCAATGTCATAGTGTTAGGCATATATCCTAACACTATATATGAACTAATTCTGCCTATTGTTCATATTGGATTGAATGAGAATGTGCCCCCCCCAAATGCACTTATACAGAGGTGAGGATTTCAGAATGTAATTAGAGATGGAATCAATCCATGCATAACTTTGTGAATGCACAAAGTACACGGTTAGCAGGTGAACTGGCTGGGGAAATTTGGTACCTTTTTTAGAAGATGTATTTGATTGTTTACATGCAATGAACTTGGTGGGCACATCTCTGCTCTGGTCCCTTCCAACTTGCTTTGCTCCCTATCTACTGTAAGGCCAGCAGCATTTCTTCATGCCTTACTTTCTTCATGATTTTTCTTCCTTAGAATCAGACAACCATGGACTGAAACCTTGGAATTCAGGAGCCTAATAAACTAAGCCTCCTATAAATGACCACAGTAAAATGATCATGACTCACATTGAAGAAGTAGGGTCACTGGGTCATTGCTGTGACTACAACTAACAATATGATTATAAGACTTTGGAAGTGGCTTCAGTGATGATTTTGGATAAACTCTGGAGAGCTGACCTGAGAAAACTTGGAATACTGTATGTAGAACTTGATGGATGTCGGGGAGCACAGATTCACAATGGCTAATTTCACATATTTCCCTAAGAGACCAATGGAGGTTTGATATTTTGAGTACCACCCTTTCTAGATTTCCCATTATCATATTAGGGGTGGGCCATGCTCTCCCACCTACTAAAACTAGGCCAAAGACTTCCAAAATAAAAAATGGTCAATGGCAAGATCCTTCTTGGCATAAGACCATCTCCCTCTCTGAGTCATCCAATAATACCCTCTTTAGTCAATGAATACTATGGTTCAGGCTGCCTCCTTACTTCTTGCCTGGCAGACAACAGGTCATTGCAGGGCCCAGCTGTTCTGCATTTAGTCTCTTGCTCTATTTCTCACCATGCCCTGGAAGACCTGATAGGACACTGGAGCTCACTGCAGGGGTTCCTCATAGATGAAAGATTCTGGTGATTGCTCAGACCTGACTGTTGATATGGTACTCAACATAAAAATTTCTCATGAGATTTCACATGGCAAAAGTCTGAGTTTAAAGGAAGTAAACTATTGTATCTGGTAGAGAAAACTTCAGTGCAACACAACATTCAGGATGTGGCATGGGGTCTGTCAGCTACATTTAGAAAGATTTCCAGGCTGAATTTATAGAATCAAGAGCAAAAGTAGAGCAGATTTGAAAGACATAGTTTGCTCAACAACTATGCTCCTCATTTATACTGGGGATTAAATAAGTTACCGTTGTGGAAGATGTTAGGGTTACTAAAGAGAAGTCCAATACTTTAAATTAGGAGACAAAAAAAGATGCGTCCAGTGCATCTCAGGAGCTTTTCAGATCAAGGGTACCAGTCGCACGATCAAGGGTTCTAGAGCATAAATACCTTAAAGACTTCACTTGGAGATAAGAAACTCATGGCATCCTGTTCACTCAGGGAAACCAAGAGAAGTTTGTTTTCTCTCCACCACCATTCAGGCACCCAGATGTCCTTCCACCTGTGCTCCAGAGGGTCCCAGCTACTGTGCATAGCAGAGGGAGACATTAACACTGTTGGTATGATGGTTTTGCAGATATACAGAATGAAAACACTGCAAAAGTTGTGGTGTTGGATGCTTGTATCTGAATTCAAAGGAAAGTCTAGGAGATAAGAATTCTTAAGGGGTCTCCTGAGGGGAAGTTGCATGAAGTTCTGTGTGTCCCGAGCTCTGCTGGAGGATACAGAAAGTAGGAAATGCAAGAATATGGAATTTATTTCAAAGAATATGCAATTTCTGACAAGGAAATCTTCAGGCAACAAGCTAATCAGAGAGAGACATAGACGGAGACAGAGACAGAGAGGAGAGAGAGAGAAAGAAGAGAGAGAGAGAGAGAGAGAGAGAGAGAGAGAGAGAGAGAGAGAGAGAGAGAGAGAGAGAGAGTTTCCATGTGGGCTGCATTGAGCAAGACCATGGAGTCAGAACTTCAGTGCCTTTTGGAGTTAACATCCCAGGCATTTCCTTGTCCAGACTCAGAGCTCTAAGCCATCGTGTCTACTGAGTGTGCTTCTGGCTTTTGTTCTTGCTTTGGTCTAAGTCTTCCCCATTCCCCATTCCTTCCTTTTCTCAGTGCAATTATATGTCGATAGCATAGAATTTCATTCTTGTTTTCATTTTTACAGATCACAAGTGTTGTCTCCAAAGAGACTTTGAACTTGAACTTTTGAATCATACTAGCACTGCTGAGATTTTAGCAACTTCTTGGAGTAGGAAAGAATACATTTTTTATGAGACAGACATGAGCCTTTGAGGATAAGGAAAACAATGTTGTGGTTTAGGTTTTTTTTTTTTTTTTCGGAATTGGGAATTGAACTCAGGCCCTTGAGTTTGCCAGGGAAGCCCTTATTCCACTGAGCCATCTCTCCAGCCTGCAGTTTAGTTAAAAAATGGTATTTAAACATCTCACATTCAGGGAGATTACATCATGGGATACTAATTTCATCAATAGGGTAATTCATCAATGAGTTCTTAGCTGAATGCACTGTTAGAGGTGCAGGTTTCTGCCAAAGCATAAGGAAGTAAAGGAGTAACTACAGAAGGCATAAATTTTTCTGGATCTTTCATCATCTATCTGCTTTCTGGCTGCTATGAGGTGAACAGCCATGATGCTTCTATCTTGAATTCAAATTCTTTGAAACCCTGAGCTCAAATGAACCTTGTCTCCTCTGGCTTGTGTATGCCATGAACATTGTTCCAGGAGCATGAAAGGGCTTGACATCCTGTTTCTGTCTTGATTTTAACTCTTGCTTCTATGGATGTGTAGCCTTCAGTTCTATAGTGATATACTGTCATGGTTTGAGGTTTTGCAAGGGAAACAGTATAATATAGGGCACATTTTATAATATAGATTTATAAGGAATTACCCAAAGAATTATATACGAGAAGAGAAGGAAATCTGCCCACACACTAAAGACCAAAAAATCCAGCTGAGGGCCTGGATCCAGATGAAAACCTAGAGTTCCTAGCAATGCTTCCCACAAGGGCGGGGAAAATGGCTCAGTAGAATAAGCGCTTCCTTGGCAAATGCAAGGGCCTGAGTTCAAGCCCCAGTTCCAGAAAAAAGAAAAGGTTCCCACAGGTCCAAGTGGAGGCCAAGTTTCCATGAGAATGTCTCATGTAGTCCCAGTTCAAGTATCTGTGCTAGAAAGGTCCAAAGGTCAGTAGCAGAAGGCAGAAAGCCTATGCCAGTTGGAGGAAGGATCTGTGCTCTCAGGATGAGGGATCTGAACTAGAACCAGGAAGTGACACTTGAGGTAAGGACTAGAGCTCCTACCACCCTAAAGTACCACAGTCATCCTTAGCAACAGTGTGGTCCTCAGCTCCTCCAGTGATGAGGAAAGCTGAATTCTCATCAGGAAAGCCAACATGACAAGCTTTCCACAAGGCAAGCAGTGCACCATCTTCCCCTTTTGAGCCAGGAAGCAATACTTGAGATGAGGACCAGAGCTCCCCAAAGTTAACCATAGCCATCTTCAGTGACAATGAGTTCCTGAGCCCCTTCTCTGACAAGAACAACTGAGTTCATCAGGAAAGCCAGCTTGAGAAGGTCACCCAACAGAACTGTTCAGCAGAACCAGCAACTTCTAAGAGCTCCAACAACTTCTCCAAACAACGTCCCTAACAGGGGCCTGACAACTTCTCATGATCTGCCTTTTATGACACTGGCCACAGTCCTCAGATGGGCCTCCCACACCTGGCACTGGGCTAGTTCAATTCAGTTGGGTGTGATAAGTCGCCCACCCCTTAACAATCCACTTACATGTACTGTGTTTCAGGTACAGTCCACACTTTCTTGAGTCATGCCTTTTTCTTCCCTACTTATAAGGCTGTCTCTCATCACCTTAACTAGCTTAGCAATTTCTTCAATCTTATCCATAATACTGTACATTTTCATAACAAGCATTACAATCAGATGCCGATTGTATTGTATTATGAAAGTGTGACTGGTGACTGTGACGGTCTCAACAATGAATTCAAGTAGAACCTGAGTAGTTTCTGCTTTTGTGTGTTGTACCTTACAGTCTGTCAATGTTCTAAAAAAATTCAAGGAAAATATGAATTACTGAGAGGGGGAAATATGTATACACCTATATACTTATATAGGTATTATATTTGTATTTGTACCCCCATGCCTCATGCAGTTATTGAGGCACAATTCTACAGTTTCTGATTAATTCATGATCCACTGGGATTATGGGTCTGAGTACTTCTGCGATTACGGATGCGAGTGCTATACTCAGCTCAGGGCAGATAGCTTGAATGTAATATAAGAGAGACAGAGAGAGAATTGCTCTCCGCAGACATTATTGCTACCACTACTTCTTTTGATCTCTCCTTTTTGCTGCCACTGTGAATTGCTGCTCTCTGCCCTGTGTTGCTCTGCCTTGGAGCCAGCTGAGTATGGACTGAAACCTTCCATCACTGTGAACTAAATAAACCTTCCTTCCTTAATTTTGGGTATCGGGTATTTGTCCCAGCAATGAAAGAGTAACTGAGACAGTCAATTTTCTAGAATCTATATCTACAGGTGATATGATTACTAGGCTGTTAGCTTCCAACATTTTGACTGTATACACATTTTAAAACATGTCTGTTTAGTTGTCATGTTGCTGCCATGCACAGGAGCTCTTGAGAGGTTATGTTTACCTGTATCGGTAGTCACAGAGTTCTGCAGCGGTTCCCTCTGGATTTGGTAATGGTCATAGAAACACTGCTCTTAAACATTTGATTTGCTTTTATTCCTGTAGACGTTGTGAGACATACCATTACATGATCCAGTTTCTCTCTGTTGACTTCTCAGAAGCTCAAGTTCAAGCATCAACTTGTTGTCTATCAAAGACCACAAGTTTTAAGGAAACAAATAATCTGTATTAACTCAACCAGGTTTATTTTAATTGATTGGCTGCCTCTGCTTTAGGGTCAAATGGATGTTACTGTACTCTGAAAGGCACTGTGTGTCCCACACAACTGTGGGAGTTTGGACCGGTGTGAAGGGGCCAGAGATGTTTAAAATTATCACAAAGTGAAACATAAAATAGAAATTAAGTAAAATATTTTTATTTCTGTGATTCTCAGAAAATCAATTATATAAGTCATTGGAAAATTATTCTAAGCAGTGGGTGGTTCAGGTCCTAGCTCTGTTCTAACAGGACCGTTAGTGCTCCAGTAAATGCTGACCACAGGAAGACTTGCTTAAGAAACATGCAGACAAATGTTAAATTGATCTCTAATAATTCAGTCAGATTGAACTACATTTGAATATACCAGTACTTTAAGCATGTATATAACAAATAAAGTTAGATAAATAATATGAATTCCTATAATTCTTTCCTTTCAAATTTACCTTTTTCTTCTTGTACACTGCTTTTACCATTTTACCATTGTCTAAATATCATCCAAATTCAGAATATGGGGATTCAATATATATTATATATTTCCTTGTCCAATTTTCCTCATTTAAGAAACTAGAGAGAGGTAGATCCCTTGAAAGAGTACATAAGTAAAATTCATGGCTGGTTGGTGTGTTATGTGGACAGTGATTGGTATTTCAAAGGAAGGCAATAAAGATATTTTTCTGCTTCAGGTTGCAAAAATACATTTATAATTACTTTAAGGCCATAAGCCGAAAGCTAATTAACTAGCGATAATTTTGTTTTCCTTACTTGGCCCATAGAAGAATCAATTGCCCACGAGAGAAACAACAAGTGCCCTGTCTTAGAAATGTAGAGAACTGAAATGACATCACCAGAGTTCCTGGATCCAGATGAACTATCTCTGTAGTCAGGCATATTTGCTGATTTTCAGTTATACAGAACCAATACATTCCTTATTTGTTTTGATTCGTTTTGTGTTACAATTCTAAGAATCGGGACTGGTACAGTTTTTACCTCTGATCCTGTGACTTCTGTGTACTAAGATACCTAGTGAAGTCATTTAAAAATTAAAGAAACATTTAAACTTTTTGATTCTTGCCAGTGAATGTAATGAAAAATAGGAGGAGGACTCTAAGATGCAGTCAGAATGGGAGGAATTTTCCTGTACAAGTATAGTGGCATTAAGGGAAATTGGAGTAGCTACTTTTCTAAATAAATCTCAAAACATGAATGTTCCAAGTAAGAAAAATTGGAAAACATTATAAAAAGACTCATGACATTAAAGTCAGTCTCTGTAAATGCAAAAAATGATTTCCTCTAATTTGGAGTGATTAAAATCTGCTGCACACCTAATACATAGTAGCAGAAGTTTGATTTTACCCTTTTTACTGTTTCAAGCCAAACTCCGCTATGAGTATGACTTTGTGTAATTTCCTCACTGGGATCATTTCTTGGTGTTATTTGCTAACATGAAATCTTTGTGAAAGTAAGCTTTTCCCCAAGCAAATGAGGCTTACATGAAGTTCTAAACCTAGAGCAAACAACTAACTGTTCTCAGTACATTTTCTTTGGATTTATAATCAAACAGATCTATGGAGAATCAGCCAAGAATTACTACTCAGAAACAGAAATCTCTTATTTAAAAATAAAATGACAAGCTTTTTTTCCAAGTTAAACATGTCCTACTTTTCTGACAGAACTCTTTTTCAATTTACCCTTAAAAAAGTTAACTATATTTTCAAATTATTTGCTGTTGATGCTTCAGAAATTCAGTTGGTTTTCTATTTGATAGTTGTTTAATATCTGCATATTAAGTTTTCCCTATTTAACAGATTCTAAATGTGAATTGAAAGAAAGTGTTCTAAAATGGTGGCTTAGAACTTTCAATAAATAAATTCTTTTAGAGTAATTATGTGCAATATTTTAAAGTCACAGCCTCCGGGTTATAAATAAGAATTTAAATATAAACTCAGACTTTTGGCTATGGCTTACTCTCACTATTATTCTGGCTGTAAACTAGCTTTAAAGGCAATTCAGAACCCCTGTGTGGCTGCTCTCTGTTACTGTTTTTTGGATCAATTTCAACTTTTGGACCACTGGAGTATCTCCGTGTAGACTCAGGGTGACTCATGACTGAACAGTCACATGACCCAAACCTTCAGACCCTCCAATAGGAAAGAATCTGGGATGTACAAATATATAGTAAATGAATTTTACACAGAATCCGAGAATACATATCAAACATTGCTAGCACATTCTATTTCAATTTATTTTTAGTTTGCAAAACTAGTCTTATTTAGAGATAAGACATGGAAAGAAGGAAACACAGAATGTTTAATCTGAATTAAGAAACAAAGTATGGATTATGACCCAGCCAAGGATCATCATGCTTGCACAAGCAGGCATTGTTAAGCAAATGCGAGGGACACTTGCAAGTTTAGTAAGTGACATGTTTCTTCTGCTTTTCTGAGGTAATGAAAGCCTTAGTTTGAATTTTCTTCCCTTGGTTTTGATAGTAACCTTAACAACTTCAGTACCTGATTTACTCTTATTCTTCATATATTGGACTGAGCCAAAAATGTTTACTTCCATGGGAAACAAACCATAAAATAACTTTTAGAAGTTGAAAAAAATTAAATTCGATAAGAGACAGCTACAGAGTCTAAAACAACTAAGTGAGAATCTAAAATCCAGCATATTTTATATCTAAATTTTTGTATTTGAATGCATTTTATAGACAGACTAAGTTGTCAAGGACATTTAGTTCTAGACTACAGTGGATGAAATTATGAGATTAACGTGTCTCAACAAATAATTGCATTCCATTTTTCTTAACAGAACATAAGATCTGAGAAGGTTGTCGCATGCGTTTTGTTCTGTAGAATCTATGTTCTGACAAAACAAAACATGATAATGAACTTTGGATATTACCGTAGTCTATGCTCATGAAATTTAGAATGAAATAAACAAACACTTAATTATTCCTATTGTCAGTCTGACCATCTTTTGAAAAAGAAGTGTGTCTTAATTTGAAATGGTGCTTCACAGTATTCATGTAACTTGGCAAATTTATAGCAATAACTTGTCATAGCTGAACAATTTTATTTTCCAGAAATACTTTCATCCTACATCAATTGCTTAAATAAAGTGATTCCTGCTTCAGAAATATATATCCTGATGATCCTCTTTTAGTCTTTGGACATAGATTCTGGGATAGCCATGAATAGTTACAGTTTTCAATGGCTATGATTTCGGTGTCTGACCTAGATTGTATCTATGTGTGTTCCTCTCTTATGTGTCTTGTCTGAACTGGGAGAGGTCCCTGTGCAGTACATCTGCTGCAATGATTGCCTCTTGATATTGTGTTTCAATTTTACTTCATGTTTCTGAAATTTTAGTGGACAGTTTTGAACCTGAGATGAAGCTCATTTTCACAAAACTCCAGCTAGAGCTTAGAGTCCTCCTGATAGCATGTTAGATTCAGCTTCTTTCCTATCTTTTTGGTTGTACTCCCCCTGAGATACTCAGAAGACAAACAGAGGTCTTGGGGTTCAAAGGTGGCATTAAATGATCCACAGTTGCATCCACAGTTTAGTAGAGAGAGAGTCTCTCTCTACTAAACACATGACATTGTGAGGTTTCTATGTGTTTGACTGAGTCTGTGTTGGATCAAACATACAGTGGAAAAGTGCAAGGTTTAGCCAGTTTTCCAGATGTTTTGCATACAATTGGGCAAACATGTCAATGCAGCATGAAACATCTGGGCATTCCGATCATTTTTTAACAGACACCATGAAAGAAGACATTGGTATGAATAGCTAATTTAAAATAACTAAATGGAAACAAAGATGTGTTAACATTAAGCAATCATAGTTTCTGAGTGCCCTCATATTTACACAATACAGGCTGGATGTTTAAGTCTTACTGCTGTGCAGATGTGCACAGGAAAACAAGCAGCTCCTTTATTTTGGCTAAACCAACCTATTCTTCCAGTTGAGCTCCCAGGGGGTATTGTGAGAACAGAGTATGATAAAGCATAGAACACTTCTCCAATTTTGACAGTCTTACTGGCTGGTGGTCAGTTTCTTTTTGGTTAAAAATATACAGCCCTCCAGTTGTGAATTTCTTTGCTTGATTTCATGTGATTCATCTGTGTACAGCTTGTAGGTATAGAGCCTACGGTTGTCAGATAAGAGGGGAAGGGCTGAAGTCCTTAGATGAGGTTCCCTAAGAGGTTCCCTGTACATCTTTGGGTCTCTTCACTCTGGTCCTGGACTGGTAGAACCTGAGCCTGTATCCTTTCCTCTTCCTTCTCTTCATGTTCAGGTTCCACATCACCTCATCACCCACTTTCTTCCTCATGTCTGGCTCAGTCTCCTGGGCTCTTTAGTTCTAGGGCTCTTCCCAGCAGTCTCAGAAAATACTATGGTGTATATAGTTGCTTCCCGGTCAGACCTCTGAGTTACTCTAAGTTACTTCTAATGTTCTTGTTAAGAAACCAAAAGGACTATGGAGATAGGGAAAATAAACATATTCTGATGGTCACTGTAGCCCAAAAGTAGAAGCTCAGTCTGGTACAAATGAACACACAAAGAAATTCCTTCCTACAGTTTCAAATTCCAGCAGGGCCAGAGGTTTCCACTTCACCTTGTGTTTGGGGTTTTCCTCTAGGTCAGAGTCTCTCTCTACTAAACACATGACTAATACCCAGAGATAATTTTGCTCTACTAGGAAGAGTTCTGAGTCTAAATCAATTAGGATCAACCACTGATTGGCTAAATGGTAACGAAAAGAATATAGTTTTAAAGACCTTCTTCAGCTGTGGAGGTTTGGAAGGCTGTTGTGCAAAAACTGAATTCTACCCTGTAGGCCCCAAAGGTAAGTGTTGTCTCCATTTTGCTCTATATTGCTCCATTGTCAATCTCAGTCTGGTTTCTGAGCCTTTTCTTTTTCTTTCTCTACGTGTTAATCAATAAGATCCTGCTTAGATCTACAAAGATTTTGCTCCAGTAAGAAGCTTCACTAGACAATAATTTTTAAAGTCTAAAGAAAAATATTAAATAATTTTATGACATAAAAAGTCAGGGTTACTGTGCTCAGGTAACTTAAAAGTACTAATGATAAGTAACAAGGAAACAATAATCATTATATCTAGGGCTCATGTGTATTCTAATTTCCTCCAAATCTCTACAAAGGTACAATAAAGACAACAAAGTTCAGGGTAAAATGGTGAATATGAACAATCAGTTCCTACATGATAAAATTCAGGATAAAAAGTACATGAGAGAAGCAAATAAATGTTGCTTATGCTCATTAGAAGTAAGGGAAATAAAACACATCAATGAGATAAGCTTTGTGTGGGTCGTGCTGCTAAAAACTGTAAACAGGAAAGTTGGCATATGGAAACCTTATAAACTGATAGAAAAATGAAGTATGTATGTATCTTGGGATATGTCCTAAAGATAGCCTTATACATGTCCAACAGACTATATTGTTACTATTATATTTGTGATAGAACAAATTACCACAACGTCTATGGCTAAAATCAACACAGATTCATTGCTAGCTTATGTTGTTCAGAAACTTAGGTTAGTCTTAAGTGGTGTCTTCCTCTGAGTATCCCATGAGGCCACTGTGGGATGTTATTGTGGAATGTAAAAATATATAGTAAACGAGTGGAGACACCCTAGGTTCTTTTCTGAGGTCACGTATTTTGACAACAAAGGGAGTTCAAGAGGAAAGGGGAAAGATTATGAGAGAGGGAAGTGAAGAGAGAGGAGATAGAGAGAGATATTTTATTTGGGAACAACAAGGAACTTCAATCCAGGATACACACGCTAGTATAGACCATAGACATATCTGAGGGTTTTGTGATAAAAGGAAGCTTCTAAAGATGTGAAAAGCATGAAGCAGTTTTCAAGTGAACCTCCTTGTCAAATGATTACTCCTAGGTAATACTGGCAGTTTCTGGGAGATGCCTTTTAGAAATGATTTTTCTGAAGTTTTCGTGGTTCTATGGAATCCTTGTAATGGTTCTTTTCAGTACTGTATGTTCAGGAGGGCTCTTCCCTTTATAGCTTCCTTGTTCCATTTTGTTTGAGTTAGAAATAAGTGATGCCTTTTTTGCGACTACCTTTACAGGCTGTCACCAGAATTCATTTCCTCCCTGCTGTAGGCCTTATGGTCACTTGGATTTTTAAGGCCAGAAGGCAAGACTTGCTCTTCAGGATGTAATAAGCAATTCTCTCGTGAACATCAATCAGGAGTGTTGGAGCTGCTGCCATCGCGTCCAAATCTGAGAAGTGTGCGTGCATTCTTTTTTTTTTTTTTTTTTTTTTTTTTGTACAGGGTCTCACTATGCAGCCCATATTCGTTGTGAACCTCCTGCTTTCTGCATCCCTAGTTCTGGGATTACAGGTGCCTGCGACCATGCCCGGAGTCCATTGCCCTCTCAGCGCACCCGGAGGCGGGGCACACAGAACCAAGAATCAAACCCTGGCCGCTGTGCTTCCCTAAGCAAGCGCTTAGTCCGCTGAGCTATACCACCAGCCCAGAAGTACACATTCTAATCCCCATCCCAGATGCATTCCTGATTCCTTTTGGTTCTTAGTCTAAGATGGCCAGTCTCAGGGATCAGCTGATTGTGAATCTCCTTAAGGAGGAGCAGGTGCCCAGAATTAGATTCCGGTTGTCAGGGTTGGCACTGTAGGCATGGCCTGTGCCATCAATATCTTAATGAAGTACTTGGCAGATGAACTTGCTCTTATTGATGACATGGAAGACAAACTGAAGGCACAGATGGTGGGTATCCAACATGGCAACCTTTTTCTTAGGACACCAAAAATTGTCTCTGGCAAATACTATAACATAACTGCGAACTCCAAGATGGTTATTATCACCACTGAAACACATCTGCAAGAGGGAGAGAGGCATCTTAATTTGGTGCAGCATAATGTAACATCTTCAAGTTCATCATTGCTAATACTGTAGAGTGCAGTCCCAAATGCAAGTTGCTTGTTGTTTCCAACCCAGTGGATATCTTGACAAATATGGCTTGGAAGATAAGTGGCTTTCCCAAGAACTGTGTTATCAGTAGTGGTTGCAACCTGGATTTAACCCAGTTCCACTACCTGATGAGGGAAAGACTGGGCGTGCACCCACTGAGATGCCATAGCTGGATCCTTGGGGAGCAGAGATTCCAGGGTCCCTGTGTCAAGTGGTGTGAATATTGCTGGTGTCACCCTGCAGAATCTGCACCCTGAATTAGGAAATGATCGGGGCAAGGAGCATCGGAAAGAGGTTCACAAACAGGGATTGACAGTGCTTAGGAAGTGATCAAGCTAAAAAGCCTGGCATCCCGGGCCACTGGACTGTCGGTGGCAGATTTGGCAGAAAGTATAATGAAGAATCAGGAGGGCGCATCCGACTTCTCCCATGTTAAGGGTCTCTGTGGAATCAAGGATGGTGTCTTCCTTAGCGTCCCTTGTGTCCTGGGACAGAATGGGATCTCAGATGTTGTGAAGGTGACTCTGACTCCTGAGGAGGAGGCACATTTGAAGAAGAGTGCAGATGCCCTGCAGTAAGTCCAGAAGGAGCTGCAGTTTTGACGTCTTCCAGTGTCACCACGTCACCATCTAGGCTACAGGAGGGTTTAGCTGGAGTTGTGCCAGTTGTCCTTTTTATCTGACGTGTACTATTAAGGTGGCCTAGGGAAACTTCAGTTTCTGAAAGTTAGAAGTAGAAATGGTTCACGAAACCCCACAGCTCTGTCTTGATGCTGGATGGTGCTGCACTTGTAGTCCAGAATGAAGTAGCCCAGCACCTCTGAGACACCTCTCTGGGCAGGCTTCAGTTACTCTTCAGACAGATGTGTGTTCTTCTGCTACCAGCTTCACCAGCAAGCCTTGTCTGACCTTCCCCCAGTTGGTCACAGCCTGGGATCCAGTGTACAAATCCAGTGTTACATGTCTTGTGCATAACTGTTTTGAAGGATTTTATTTTGTTATCTTTCTATCTATCTATCTATC